>JAVTVY010027198.1:0-11570 GCA_036873755.1 Hanleya hanleyi
AGCAACGAGACGCCTTTACTTTCTTTTACCCGAAACGGAAAGTCCTGGCCGATGGTGTGAGCACTACTTACTTGGACTTGTGAAAAAATGTCGAACACACTATATAACTGTTGATACACGAGTTAAAAACTGTAAACAGTCAGGATGGCCGAGTGGTCTAAGGCGCCGGTATTAAGTGCTGGTCGGCGAAGAGCTGGCGTAGGTTCGAATCCTACACCTGACAGAATTTTTTTTTTTTGTACCTTATACATACCACTACTATTCTATTTGTACATACCACCTGTATTCTATTTGTACATAGTGTATACTCCTTCACTGCTAAAAAATGCCCACTTTCGCTACTACTCGTACTGATGACGGCACCAATGACGTCACAGGTGCTGTGGCTATCCCTAAAATTGGGGTCTACACCCCGAGAGCTACAACATAACACCTCCCATGACGCATTCGGACCAAGGATGGTCCATCTCTACACCAAATACCATCCTTCACTGCCCTGTGACCTCGCAGAGGTCATATGCAAATGTCACTTCCGAGCTCCACAGGCTTTGAGGTGCCCAAAGAGACACGGAGGTTACCGAAGATGTCACGGCTCGGCCCTCGACTTGGGGATAGTTGAACTGAGTGTGCTAAAAATAGATCACCAGCTAGCGTGCTATAAAAGGGAAGTGGCCTGGCCGTTTCATCAGACACTCTGTCAACCACCAAGATGTTCACTTGCACAACTTGCCAGAAGAAGTTTACTCGTCTAGATAGTTTACGACGCCACGAGACATCCACCCACAACGATGGACTGTATACTTGTATAACCTGCGCACGGTCATTTAATCGGGAAGATGCTTTACTGCGCCACGAACGTTCATTCCACGAGGACGCGACGGAACAATGTAAGGATTGTAGTCAACTCTTCAAACGACGCAGTCAGTTAAAACGGCATCAGCGTTTGATCCATGGTCCGTCACCACGGTTTTGGCGACAACTTCCTACTGAAGAGGAGCCGCGGAAGGTCAGACCCACTGAAGATAAGCCCGGGAAGACGAACGCCACTAGTGATGCGATGACGGAGAGCCCGCCTATACCTACAGTTGGGAAGTGCCTGGATTTCCGGCCGGACCCCACCGTTACGGTTTCGAGTCATACGTCATACATCGAACATTTTCTGGACGAGCCCATAAATGTTCGTAGCGATCTCTTACCCGAAGATCATCCAGAGAGTGACATCTCTCGGCGCCATTGGTCCATGACACGGCACTGTTTCCACCGTCATCGCCTTATTCAAGATATCTACAATTTCCCACTGACCAACCTCACCCGTCTACGCAGCTACGTGGAAACCATCTTCAATGACCAACCTACGGCCTTCACATTAAATGTAGCATTTGGATACATCTTATGCCATAAGATGACGGGTGAATTGCGCTATTTCTATTCCAGTGCCTTCAACCCAGTGTACGACCAACCGTTTACCATCATTAACCGGAGGTCACTAGAGATGATGCTGGACCAAGTGGAACAATTGAATGCCTTGAGATGGGCCCAACAACAACGACCCAACACACAATGGGTGGTAAAGAGGGTGACCAATGTTACGTTTTCGTGACCAAGACGACCAATCAACCCATCGGGTGAATGCGTCACCCATGCACTGATGAATACCACAACATGCCATACATACTCTCTGTGTCTACATGCTGATCGTTGACTTGAGCTCAGTAAACACTTGTGCCTGATGTGACGATGCGTTGAATAATAAAACACGGTGTTTGATATTTCGAATGCGAACATATACTAAACATACCCAGGGCGGCTCCCCCAGCCTGGGTATGATGTAACATTGTGGGATAATAAAACTGTATGAACATTGCTGAACTTGTTGTTATTCACATCACCCCATTGACTTGATAGGCAGATCCCAATAAGCCCGGGGATCGATATTAGCCCTTTTGGCTAGGAGGTGATAGGGTTTTCCCCCTAGTTTAGAACCCGATTGTGCTAAAAATAGATCAACAGCTAGCTTGTTATAAAAAAAAAAAAGCGAAAACGGGCCTGGCTGTTTCATCAGACACTCTGTCAACCACCAAGATGTTCACTTGTACTACGTGCTCGAAATCATTCACTCGCCGGCGACTTGCGCCGCCATGAGGTTGCTTCACGAGATGGGAATGTCTGGTATAGCTGTACGATATGTAGGCCTACACTGTCGTTTCAGCGCCCAGATCATTTACAGCGCCATGAACGTTCAATTCATGGGCCATCCAAGCGTCCATGCTAAGAATGTGGTCAACTCTTCAAACGACCCAGTCAGTTAAAACGGCATGAACGTTTGATTCATGGTGCATCACCACGGCATGAGGGATGCGATCACGGAGAGCCCGCCTATACCCACAGCTCAGAAGAGCCTAGATATCCAGCCGGTCCCTAGCATCACTGTTTCCAGTCATACGCCTGACAACAACGAACATTTTCTGGAAGATGCGGTGGATGTTCCCAGCGATCTCCTACCCGAAGATCATCCAGTGAGTGAGATGTATCGACGCCATTGGTCCATGATCAGACACTGCTTCCACCGTCATCGCCCTATATTGGACTTGTACAATTTCCGACTGACCGACCTCGCCCGTCTACGCAGCTACGTGGAAGCCATCTTCAATGACCAACCAACGGCCTTCACATTAAATGTAGCATTTGAGTACATCTTATGCCATAAGATGACGCGTGAATTGTGCTATTTCTATTCCAGTGCCATCAACCCAGTGTACGACCATCCTTTCACAATCACCAATCGGGCGTCGCTAGAGACGATGCTGGCCCAACTGACACTGTAGATCCCTTAGAATGGGCCTATGAACAGCGTCCCAACACCAAGTGGATAGTGGAGAGGGTCACCAATGTTACGTTCTTCGTGGTTAAACTGACCCACCACCCCATCGGATGAAAGTATTCACCCATGCACTGATAGATACTCAGAATGCGCAAACAACTATCTGAGGATATGTTTCCTCAACGGTATCCTGGCCTGTCCGATGACGATTAGAACAAACGTTTCAGAGCGAACATGGCCGAAGATGGAACTTTCTGAAATGGCGACTTCTGATTGGACAAGAGTAGCCGAAAATACATCTAACGGACAGGAACGAATATGACAGATGCAAATGGTGGCCTCTGATTGGACAAGAATATTCTTGAATTGTAAATATACCCAACGCGGCTCCCCAACGTGGGTATGATGTAACATTGGGGAGAATAAACTATATGAAAAAAAACTTCTTCTTGTTGTTGTTCTCTCATGTGTGATCATTGTTGTTGTTGCTGTTGTTGTTCTCTGTCCGGTCTATATCATGGTGTTATGTTAGAGTGTTAAGGTGTAACGACGGGCGTCACTGCATTTCGAAGAATTAGTGACAATTCCATGGAATATCAGAGCTTCTGAGCTATTTCATCTGGGCGTTGAAGCATTAAGAATGGCGTTGGTGATCGTTGCTACAAGATGACACCTCACACGACGCATTCGGACCAAGGATGGTCCATCTCTACACCAAATACCATCCTTCACTGCCCCAAAATGCCCACTTTCGCTACTACTCCTACTGACGACGTCACCAATGACGTCACAGATGCTGCGGACAGCCCTGAAATCGAGGTCTGCACGCCGAGAGCTACAAAATGACACCCCACACGACGCATTCGGACCAAGGATGGAGCAACTCTACACCAAATACCTTCCTTTCACTGCCCCAAAATACCCACTTTACTTACTACTCGTACTGATGACGTCACCGATGACGTCACAGGTGACGTGAACAGCCCTCAAACTACAAGATGACGCATTCGGACTGAGGATGAAGCATCTCTACCCCAAATACCTTCCTTCACTGCCCCAAAATGCACACTTTCGCTACTACTCGTACTGATGACGTCACTGATGACGTCACAGATGCTGTGGACAGCCCGAGAACTACAAGATGACACCTTCCAGGACGCATTCGAACCGTGAATAGCACATCTCGACCCCAAATACCTTCATGTACTGCCCGAAAATGGTCACTTTCGCTACTACTCGTACCGATGACGTCACCGATGACGCGGACATCCCTTAAATCGGAATGTACACCCCGAGAACTACAGGATGACACCTCACACGACGCATTCGAACCGTGAATAGCCCATCTCGACCCCAAATACCTTCATGTACTGCCCCAAAATGGCCACTTTACTTACTACAACCAACTGCGCATGAGCAGATTGACGCGACTTGCATTCAAAAACACACCATTCTGACTCTACCCCACACAAGCTTCACTTTGACACCTCACACGACCCATTCGAACCGTGAATAGTCCATCTCTACCCCAAACACACCCCTACATAGCATCCAAAATGCTCCCTTTCGCTACTACTCGCACTGATGACGTCACTGATGACGTCACAGATGACGCGGACATCCCTTAAATCGGAATGTACACCCCGAGAACTAAAGATGACACCTTCCAGGACGCATTCGAACCGTGAATAGCCCATCTCGACCCCAAATACCTTCATGTACTGCCCGAAAATGGTCACTTTCGCTAATACTCGTACCGATGACGTCACCGATGACGTCACAGATGACGCGGACATCCCTTAAATCGGAATGTACACCCCGAGAACTACAAGATGACACCTTCCAGGACGCATTCGAACCGTGAATAGCCCATCTCGACCCCAAATACCTTCATGTACTGCCCCAAAATGGCCACTTTACTTACTACAACCAACTGCGCATGCGCAGATTAACGCGACTTTCATTCAAAAACACACCATTCTGACTCTACCCCACACAAGCTTCACTTTGACACCTCACACGACCCATTCGAACCGTGAATAGCCCATCTCTATCCCAAACACACCCCTACATAGCACCCAAAATGCCTGTTTTCTATACTACGGGCCAGGCTGCGCATGCGCAGACTATTGAACACGGACGAACCATTAGTGTAGTCAAGTGCTCCTCCACGAGAGCTTCAAAATAAGACCTCACTCGACCCCATTGGACCATTAGGGACTCACCTAGACTCCAACATGTCCACCCCGTATGGGCCTATACACCCATAGCCATGCAGTATGGGCCTATGGGCCTACCCAGGCCTCGGTGACTTTTTTCAAAAATTTCACCGATTCGCTCCGCAACGCTTCCTATCGTGTTCTAAATGACGAGACGAGTAAAACGAGACCCAACAACCCTACCGCAAATGTATAGAAGTACGTTTCCCAGGGGGACAAACATCGATCCTAATACTCCCAGTATGGGATATGGGGCTCGGTGACTTTTTTCAAAAATTTCACCGATTCGCACGGGGACACTTCTTATCATGTTCTAAATGACGAGACGAGTAAAACGAGACCCCACAACCCTACCGCAAATGTATAGAAGTACGTTTCCCAGGAAGGTCCTACACCCCCCATACCCCATATAGGCATTTTCCCGTAATTTAGGATAAAGTCCGTATTCCGTATTTTTTCAGGAAAAAATTTACATACACCCACCCTGGAACTAGGGGGAGATAACTCTATTGACAGGCGAGCCCCGTTAAGCCCGGCGACCTATATACCCTCCATACCCCATATAGGCATTTTCCCAGGTTTTTCGATAAAGTCCGTGTTTCGTTTTTTTTTTTTCAGGAAAAATTTTACATGCACCCACCCAGCCATCAAATACCCCTCCACCTAGGCTTCACTTTGATACCTCACTCGACCCCATTCGACCATTAGGGGCTCCCCTAGCTCCAACACGTCTAGCAGGACCCATACAAGGTCCAGTTTTCGACACTAGGTGACCACATCCCGACGAAATGGCCAGTTTTCGACACCGGATGTGCCGCCATCTTGAACATACGTGCCGCCATCTTGGATATGGCCCATAATGCACCGGGTCAAAATACTCGCTTCTGATTGGCTGACAGCTCTGTGACGAATTTGAAATACTCGCTTCTGATTGGACGAGAGCTCCGCATTGCGTCTGCCCATGCCCAGAATGATATTCCTACTGTACACCCAACCCATCAGATGCCCCTTCACGAATGCTTCACTTTGATACCTCACTCAACTCCATCGGCCCATTAGGGGCTCCCCTAGCTCCAACACGGCTATTTCCATACCCTCGGGCCACCGCGCATGCGCAGAATGGCGATATTTCAACCCCACACCCAGCCCATTAGATGCCCCTTCACCTAATGCTTCACTTTGATACCTCACTCGATCCCATTGGACCATTTGTGGCTCCCCTAGCTCCAACACGGCTATTTCCATACCCTTGGGCCACCGCGCATGCGCAGAATGGCGATATTTCAACCCCACACCCACCCCATCAGATGCCCCTTCACCTAGGCTTCACTTTGATACCTCACTCGATCCCATTGGACCATTTGTGGCTCCCCTAGCTCCAACACGGCTATTTCCATACCCTTGGGCCACCGCGCATGCGCAGAATGGCGATATTTCAACCCCACACCCACCCCATCAGATGCCCCTTCACCTAGGCTTCACTTTGATACCTCACTCGATCCCATTGGACCATTTGTGGCTCCCCTAGCTCCAACACGGCTATTTCCATATCCTTAGGCCACACGAGTTGTCTCCCTTGCGTCAATGTGTGCAGATGGCGCTACGATCGACGCCGTGATATGGAAAGGGCATCCCCACACCATCCTGGAGCCGCCATTTTGTTTGTTGTTTTCTTGCGGAGATACACGGGACAATAAACACTAGACCCTAGGGTGGTACAGATGCTAGACTGATCCTATTAACATGGTACAACACCTATAGATTATGTTTATTATTATTATATGACTTTTTACAAGTAATTAATTAAAATTAATTAATTAATTTATTTATTTATTTATTTAGTAGTACCCATCCTCCGTATGGCAGAACTGTACAACCCAGAACGAGTCAGGACAAGAACCGAAAGTGATGTCATCGCTGCCCGGAGTGGTCTCCCCCTAGTGCGGGTTTCTGCCGCCAGGGGGCGCTGCGAAAAATCTACCTCAATTTACCCTTACATTACTACTCAGGTGGCTTGGGGTTACATGCCGGATAAAAGCGTCATAACTTTCATGCGGTTTCCTTAAGGGCTACGGACAAGTTTCAGCAGAAGAGCCCTTCAATACTGTCGGCGATTTTGTGACATATTCTGAAGACCGCGGGTTCGAATCCCACACAGAATTCATCGAGTACTGTTATCTGCGCTTTACCAAGAAAGTGTCATCTTAAAAGTAATTGCATATAAAAAGTTGAATTTATCTGTTTGCTGGTGTCAAGTGTTACACAAATGCTGTTAGCTTTTGACGAAGAGTGTAATGGATGTTTAAGATAGTCACAGCGTAGAGTCAAAGCACCGACTTGGGGAGGAAGTGCGCCCTTGGAGAGCCAACGCCCTCTTATGAGACTCGGAGCACGGTCTTGGAGAGACAGCATGGCGGATTCAAATATGGTCTACAGAAGCGACGGTGAGAATCACTCATAAATATATATTTCTCACGGTAAGCATACAAATTAAATCTTGCTGAGTATCCAGGAGTGTTCGGGGAAATTGAGGATGCACGGTAGATGGGTGATCAGATCATATTTAAGCCGGGACATTTGGCACAGTTTGCCAGGTCACGATATGAAAAATCATAGACTGCTAAAAAAAACTATCAGTAAAATCCACAATCTTTAATTCTACACGTGCAGTTTCATGTATATGGCAACATTCATTTGTTTCGCTTTAGCAGAAGCCATTTCAACGGGTGTTTTGTGTCCTAATAAACTCAAAAACACTTCCTGTTCCTTGGCGATTGGGAACGCCCACACAGGGAGAGCAGTCAAATGGCGAAACGCCCTGATTGGGAGATACAGAACACCCTGAGTGGGAGAGTATTTGAACCATTATAAAACTTATCGTACCAAATGATATACAATATATACACCGTGGAGTAATCGTGGATATCCACACTTCAGTCAATCTGATAGACTTCCTAACGCAAGTTAACCACGAAAGTTCTCAACTCGCATTCATATCTATATCGTTCCTGCCCCAAAAGAAAAATATATAAAAAAAATGGCACTCCTCAGAAACAAAAATCGACGGATCACAGAGTCTATCGGTGATAGGTATTATAAGCTGACCGATACGTTTGATACAGAAAGCGCGCGTGGATGGACATTCAGCATCGTTGTTGATTTTTTTAAATCAGCGAAAATAATAATAATAATAATAACTTTATTTGATCTGGGTTGCTTGATTAGCATGAAGGCTAGTCTCCCCCAAGGCCCAGAGTGTGGTTTAGTAAAATAGTTAGTAAAATAGTACAATAGTTGGATAAGAATAAAAATATATAAATATACATAAATATAACAGAGCCTGTTAAAAAACTTTCACGGACTGGCATGCCGATCTAGAATTCAAGAAATCTAAACTTGCATCATTACAATTTGAATACTGGCAAATTCAGAAAAAAAATAAAAAATTGAATTTCTACAAAAAAATAATTACATCATGTCGAAAATTTAAGTATGGGATATGAAATATACACGAAGTCAAAGAGGTAATGTAATGACTAGCCGAAATTTACAATAAATGTAATACGTTAGATTTCAATAACTGATTTTTAAAGCTAAAAACACTTGAACATCTTCTTATTTCAGCTGGCAACGAATTCCAAATTTTTACGCCTGAAACCTTGAGGCTTTTACGAAAAAACTCGCATTTGGGACGGGGCAAGACGAGGTCAGTAGTAGGGTCTACGGAAATTGAGTCCTATTGACCTCAGAAATTTGCATATTTTGTGGAGGAAACGTGGAGGTGACAGCCAATCAGAAGCGAGTAAAATTTGACCTCACAAATTTGCATATGACGTCACAGGCGTCATTGTGGGTGGTGGTGGAGATGGTGGGACCAAAATGGCGGCTTGTGGGTGGTGGTGGTGGTGGTGGGACCAAAATGACGGCCTTGTGGGTGGTGGTGGTGGTGGGGGAACCAAAATGGCGGCCCAAGGGAGCAAACGAGGCGGTGGGGAGGTCACGGGGAGAAAGAACCCTCACATTACCCTCAAAAAAACCTCTAAGCCATATAATAATAATAAACATAATCTATAGGTGTTGTACCATGTTAATAGCATCAGTCTAGCATCTGTACCACCCTAGGGTCGAGCGTTTATTGTCCCGTGTATCTCCGCAGAAAATCAACAAACAAAATGGCGGCTCCAAGATGGTGTGGGGACGCCCTTTCCACATCACGGCGTCGATCATAGCGCCATCTGCACACATTGACGCAAGGGAGACAACTCGTGTGGACCAAGGATATGGAAATAGCCGTTTTGGAGCTAGGGGAGTTACTACTGGTCCAGTGGGGTCGAGTGATGTATCAATGTGAAGCCTATGTGAGGGGGCATCTGATGGGCTGGGTGTGAGGTTGAACTAGCGTCATTCTGCGCATGCGCGGTGGCCCAAGGGTATGGAAATAGCCGTGTTGGAGCTAGGGGAGATACTACTGGTCCAGTGGGGTCGAGTGAGGTATCAATGTGAAGTCTAGGTGAGGGGGCATCTGACTGGACTAGTGGGTTTGAAATAGCGTCATTCTGCGCATGCGCGGTGGCCCAAGGGTATGGAAATAGCCGAGTTGGGAGCTAGGGGAGTTACCACTGGTCCAATGGGGTCGTATGAGGTATCAAAGTGAAGCCTAGGTAAAGGGGCATCTGACTGGACTAGTGGGTTTGAACTAGCGTCATTCTGCGCATGCGCGTTGGCCCAAGGGTATTGAAATAGCCGTGTTGGAGCTAGCGAAGCCAATAATGGTCCAGTGGGGTCGAGTGAGGTATCAAAGTGAAGCCTAGGTGAAGGGGCATCTGACTGGACTAGTGGGATTGACATAGCGTCATTCTGCGCATGCGCATAGACGTTTTGGGGGTGTAGGGGAGTCCCTAATGGTGCAATGGGGTCGAGTGAGGTATCCAAGTGAAGCCTAGGTGAAGGGGCATCTGATGGGTTGGGTGTGCGGTAGGAATATCATTCTGCGCATGCGCAGATGCAATGCGGAGCTCTCGTCCAATCAGAAGCGAGTATTTCAAATCCGTCCCAGAGCTCTCGTCCAATCAGAAGCGAGTATTTTGACCCGGTGCATTATGGGACATATCCAAGATGGCGGCACGTATGTTCAAGATGGCGGCACATCCGGTGTCGAAAACTGGCCCTTTTTGTCGGGATGTGGTCACCTAGTGTCGAAAACTGGACCCTGTATGGATCCCGCTAGACGTTTTGGAGCTAGGGGAGCCCCTAATGGGCCAATGGGGTCGAGTGAGGTATCAAAGTGAAGCCTTCGTGAAGGGGCATCTGATGGGCTGGGTGTGGCGTTGAACTATCGGCATTCTGCGCATGCGCAGTCTGGCCGTAGTATAGAAATAGACGTGTTGGGGTATAGGTGGGCCCCTAGTTGGTCGATGGGATCGAGTGAGGTATCCATGTGAAGCCTAGGTGACGGAGTTACATTAGGGTGTCGTTTCCATTCTGCTGCGCAGGCCACGTGGGGGTTGTGACGTCACTTCCGGGTTTTTCACTAAAACTACCTCCAAACCCAGAAGAGTTCCAACGTTCAACCCTCCGGGGTGTTTTCCCGCCGCGGCTCGCCCCGGCCCCCCCCCCCCAGCGCGAGTTCTCCGGAAGTGCGCGTCATCCCCGGCAGTGCGCGCGCCGACGCGGGTCAAAAGGTCAAAGGGTCACACCCAGGTCAGACAGTCCAATATAAATAACGACAAGTTCAGCAATGTTCATACAGTTTATTATCCCCAATGTTACATCATACCCAGGCTGGGGGAGCCGCCCTGGGTATGCTTAGTATGTTCACAGCAAAACAAAATTGAAATATCAAACACCATGTTTTAACGCACCGTCACATTAGGTACAAGTGTTTACTGAGCTCAAGTCAATGATCAGCATGTAGACATAGAGGGTATGTACGACATGTTATGGTATTCATCAGTGCACGAGTGACGCATTCAACCGATGGCTGTGGTGAATCACCTTGGTAAGGAAAAATGTAACATTGGTCATCCTCTTCACTGTCCACTTGGTGTTGGGTCGTTGTTGTTGGGCCCATCGCAAGACATCCAATTCTTCCACTTGGTCCAGCATCATCTCTAGTGACCTCCGGTCAATCATGGTAAACGGTTGGTCGTACACTGGGTGGATGGCACTGGAATAGAAATAGCGCAATTCACCCGTCATCTTATGGCATAAGATGTACCCAAATGCTACATTTAACGTGAAGGCCGTAGGTTGGTCATTGAAGATGGTTTCCACGTAGCTGCGTAGACGGGTGAGCTTGGTCAGTGGGAAATTGTAGATATCTTGAATAGGACGATGACGGTGGAAACAGTGCCGTGTCATGGTCCAGTGGCGCCGAGAGATGTCAATGTCTGGATGATATTCGGGTAAGAGATCGCTAGGAACATTTATGGGCTCGTCCAGAAAATGTTCGATGTATGACGTATCACTCGAAACCGTAACGGTGGGGTCCGGCTGGAAATCCAGGCTCTTCCCAACTGTGGGTATAGGCG
>JAVTVY010027199.1:0-104055 GCA_036873755.1 Hanleya hanleyi
GATGGATTTAATTGTAGAAGGTAGCTTGTTCCACTCACGAGGTCCTGTAGTTTTTGTGGTATAAAAGGACAGGTTAGAGTGATAAAATGGCCTATACAGGTTAAGCTGTTGTCCCATTGTTCCATAGGTATGAATATCCGATTGTCTGGTGAAATAGTTCTGGAAAGTTGATGGTAGCAGTTCAGGGTGATGAATAAATTTGTGGACCAACAAAAGACAAGCGAATAAATTTAGCTTAGATAACTGTAAAATTTTGAGATCAATGAAAAGAGGTAAAGTGTGGGCTAGCCTCCCGGACAGGGTTATCACCCCCAGAGCGCGTTTTTGTAGTAGGATGAACTGATTTAGGTGTGTGGTATATGTATTTCCCCAAAGAATATTGCAATAGGACAAATATGGAAATATCATTGAATAGTATAGGATGTAAAGAGTTTTCTTATTTACAATGTTTTTTATATAATTGATGAGTCCGATGTTATGTGGCACTTTATTGCTGATATAACTAATGTGGGATTTCCAATTTAAGTTATCGTTAAAGATGACCCCAAGGAACTTAAAACTTGGGACACGTTCGATTTTGGTACCGGCGATGAATAGTTGAGTGGTGTCTATTGGAATCCTTCGAGAATTAGGCCTAATAAGCATATATTTGGTTTTCTTAATATTTAAAGATAAACGGTTACAGCAGAACCAATTGTGAAGTTTATCTAATTCCCGAGACATAGTATTGATGACATCATTCAGGCTTTTAGCGGAGTACACAGTACTTGTGTCATCAGCGAAAAGAATAATCTTTAAAACATCCGTTGCATTGTTTATGTCGTTTATATAAATAAGAAATAATATTGGTCCAAGAATCGATCCTTGAGGGACACCGCAGTTAATGGGCAAAGTGGGTGATTGTGAACCGTTAAAAACAACAGATTACGATCTAGCAGTTAAATAGCTTCTAAACCAGTCGTTTGACAGACCCCGAAACCCATAGTGTTCTAGTTTTGAGGATGATAGAGTTGATTGGATTTGAATGCGTTATTTCCAGACTGGAAAGGTCATATGTTGTCATTACTAAGCGCAAATCATGTTATACAGCACGCGATAAAATCATGAACGTTAATGTCTATTAAAGTCTGCCTTGCTCCACATTTCCATCTGCGATGAGAATAGATAATTGTGACCGTGGAAGACAGCCGACTCCACCGAGAGATACAGAAGACATTTGACAGTGATCTGAAGGCGAGCAATGGCAGATTACAAGCGTCCAGTCCGTCATTCATAATCCTGCGATTAACAGTATCAAACGCTTTCGAGAGGTCTAAGAATGAAACTACGTTGTAATTCTTCGATTATTTTGCAGATATAAGTATATCGTATAAAGAACATGCAGCCATCGAAGTAGAGTGATTTGCTCTGAACCCATACTGGTCATTAGATATAATATGTAATATTAGGGCGAGTATACCATTGGCACTAAGCGCTCGGACCTAGCACCAATGGCACCAAGGCAGCTCCACTTAAGCCGGGGGCGTGTGGTTACTTCATATAGAACAGCTGCAATAAACGCGCGGCCGAGACACTAAGGCTACGACGAAGAATCCTCCGCATTCTAGAGTCTGAATGTCATGTACCGAGAGAAGCTTTCCTGTGGCATCATAGGATTGATTTTTAGTTACCAGCCCGTCAATTGTTCCCGCGTCTTATATATCCCACCAATTCTATTGTTTCACAAAAAGTCTTTAACATCATATTTACCAGTACGCTGCTTGAGTGTAGTGGACGTTTTGTTAAGAAGGTCAAACCCAAAATATATCTACCTAACACAAGTGGTTTGATTGGAAGGTCAGGAAATGATGCAATTCTATCTGGTCTAATTTTCTTAGGAGTTATAACAGGCTCAAGCAACAAATAGAGAAACCCATACAGATCCAGTTGTTTGATTGTTCTTATACAGGGTGTATGAAGAAACCTAATATATATAATACTAGAATTATTCGAAACGATTGAATTACGTCAGAGAGCTTTTCAGCACAGATGAAGAAGAAACCCTCGTTGCATCCTCCCCACAGCGCATGCTCCATTTCACAGGCTCATTTCTCATCCCTGCCTCCAATAGCGGAAGTTGACCTTTACTACGTTGCTATATATGACGTATAGGGGAAAATCCAGGTATGCACGGTTCAGTTTGAATCCGGCCGAACAAGTCCTTCAGTTTTGCACATGAACGAACTATTTTCATATGCTCTGTCCAGATAAACATGGAAAATAATCTCCAGATAATTCCTTTTAACGCTAGGTCAACAGAGGTATTATGCAGACTTGAAAAGTAATCGAAATGTTCGGCAAACATCTATTTTACTATATATGATGTCACATCCGGCGATGTACGCGTTGGTCCGGAATCCAGTCCAAAAGTCTGACTGGTGATATATGCAATTAAACGCAGCTTTAAAAGGTTGGTGGGATACGATGCCCGCGTACTGAAGAGAAGTCATATGTCACCACAGACAAATATACTGACTGCATATTTATATAACATCACAAGAACCAAAACTGATCCTTGCCTATGATGGATAAGAGATTGACTGAGGATGAAATACGCTAAACTATAGAAAATCTAAGGGATGGTATAACACCATTTGTAGACAGTTTTCTGTGAGTATTTAAATGGCTAGTGGTATATCTTTATTAAGTATTTTCGGGAAGATCTTTACATACGATTATAACGGTATTATGGCAGAAGCTCAAAAACATAATATCGAAAGGCAAACTATCAAGGAAAACGACCATCGATGGCATATATGTCTTATACGTCTATACAAATGCACACTATTAAAAGAGGGAGGAATATAACTCGTTGGCCTAAAAAAAAGAGATATTACAGATTTTTTAAAACACGCGTGAAAAACAAATGTGGCCTTACTGGGGAATGATTCTGCACGAACGGTTTGAGACCGGGCTGTATATTCTTAGCCCCATTTTTCTATGTACATTATTCAGCTAACCCGGACGTTCTAGAGAAAGGAGAAGATTGTACCTGGTGCAAAAGGGCTGTAATACTCCTATTTACCGACGATGTCGTCCTCTTTTCCTTCACACCAAACGGTTTGCAAAAGCAGCTCAACATTCTATATTCTTACTCTCAGATATTCGAAGTGTTTTTTAGTCTAATGAAAACCAAAATAGTTTTCAAAATCGGCGGGAATGGGAAATATTTTTAAATGCAGTGGAAATTACATATGTTTTATAGAATGATCCATTAAATACTTAAACCACTTTCGATCAAATATTTAGCGTTAATTGTTGTATTGAACTGCATGTATCATGCTAGTTTTTGTCGGGTTTACCAAGGGTAAACCCTACATTAGTATCACTCTTCAGTTTTTCTTTTTTCTTCTGCACATGTGTAGTTTTGATCTCCTGCACGGAGACTGTTCTCATTTGATGCCCCTTACAACATTCATAAAAAAGTATCGTTCTTCTGTCTGACAGTCATAAACATATTTACAATGCACGCTAGCTTGTGCATTTAACTTGATAATGTGAACATTATCGCAGTAAAGTTGATCTTTCCAATTTCTTTTAAAATTTGCCTTTCCATTCTATTTTATCCGGTATCATTTGTTACGGCGGGAAGGGTCATTCTCCACGATCCATTCTCCACACCCGATGTTGATCAGATCTATCGTTGTTCAGATCAGGCAGTTCGTCTTCGAGCAGTGATTGTGGTTAAGTTTATTATTTATCACAGATGAGTTCTTTTCAAAAGCTTACTTCTCTATAATGTAGACAAATTCGTAATTATCTGATAATCAAAGTTGTGCGTCAACAACCTGACTGTGTGGGGAGTGATAGCACACCGACAGGCGACAGTGACCGTCCAGTCTTGAAGAAGAATTTTTTTGCAGGAAATAAATGACGGTGGAGTTGATATATCTGGGGGTGTTAAAAGCGAAACAGTCTTGGAGCTGAAGCAATCTTGATTTGATCTATTTTGCTGAAAACGGGAGTTGAAACAGGTATTGAAAACAGGAGTTTGAAACAGGTGTTGAAACAGGTATTGAACTGAAAGAAAAAATTTGAACCATACACAGTAAACTACTGCATATAACAAAATGGGAGTTTCTTTGGAACAGTATAGACTTTGCATCGGCAAACATAATATTATTTGCCACTCTATACAAAGTAAATTATCACAGCTTATGCTTCCAATTATCTATGCATTTCTACATTACTATATCTTAAACGCCACAGTGAATACAATTCAAGTAAACCCGACATCAGTACTTTAAATACTTTAATTATAACTTCAGATACCTAATGTCTTAACAAACACAAGAAACTTGCCGCCTACAATGAAAAATTCCTGCCGATTCTTATTATGTGATGTGGGAGAACATCTCCCCCGAAAAGCATGGCCTGAGTTGAAACCATTAACATTAGCGTGAAGAATGATAGCTGGACATAAATACAGCATCAAAAACGACCATCAAAAAAAGCAAAGCAGAGCTTCTTGTGCTGTGAACAAGCTGATGAGATATTAAGTTGATATCATTGAAGCAATTCGAAGTCATTTGCCTAATTTGCTATGTTTGCAACAAGGTTATGGTTGTTATTTGAAAACTTCTCCATTACCGCAGTTATATGGAAACTTGCAGACCGAAAGGAGACACAATCAAAGAGACATAATGTCCTTCGCAATCGAATCGAATTGCGTGTTAGCGTGTGTTTGTTTGAAGTTTGCGTTAGGCCTATACATACGACTAACCGATGGGAGGCATACTTTGAGAAAAAAATATGGTTTACTGGAAAGTAAATGTGTGGAACGTGATTCCAGATGACCTCTCCCAGCAAACATTTTGTTTGATATCGTCGTGAATGTCAACGGCGTCGTAGGTACAGCATAAAGGGAAAGTTTCGTTCATTTTTGGAAGAAAGTATCCTTTATCATATATTGGTAATACATTAAAGTTATCCGTTTCTGTGCGGCATGAGAGGAGAGTTATTCAGCTTATCCACCAACAGATTGTGTAAAAGCTCATTCGCTTTGCTCACTCGCTTTTACACATTCTCCCATCTGACCCGGCTGATAATGTTCCTCAGACAGTACAGAACCAGATGACATATATATAATCGATTGAACAGATAGACAGTTGAGTGCTGATACGTTCCGTAGAAAGCATTGATACCGTTCATTTGAAACGCTGTAATCAATTGCGGCTAAATATTGGATGATAGAGTTGATTGGATTTGGATGCATTATTTCCAGACTGGATCCCCGAGCACGTAAGGTCATATATTGTCATTACTAAGCGCAAATCACGATAAATTCATGAACGTTAATGTCTATTAAAGTCTGCCTTGCTTCACATTTCCATCTGCGATGAGAATAGATAATTGTGACCGAGCAAGACAGTCAACTCCACCGAGAGATACAGATGACATTTAACAGTGAACTGATAAGCGAACAACGAGAAAGGCATTTTCAACATTGGCTGTCTTTAACCAGTTCAGGCCAGAATAACGATGCTCGTACGTGAGCAGATATCCGACCGTCGACAGCCGGTGAAACAGTGGTCAGCCGGCGGGACTATTTTCGCAATACAGGCGAGGTGGTGTTAGCAATTTGGATTTCTTTCGCATGTCTTGTGAGGTTATGGGAAATATTAATTGATATTCATTCATGGGGAATAACAGTCGTCATTTTAATCTTTCGGTTAGTAGCAGAACGCATTGTACTTAAAGATATACGAACACGGAGAGCGTTGCTGTTTTCGAGCGAAGTTTCGTTTTTTTTTCGTATCGCTAATAACTGACACCAATCGGTACAGAATATCATGCGTAATTTTTCCTTATTCAATACTCTTTGTATGTCACCCAAACTTCAATGAATTTAATTCACGTAAATACTGATACTATTAGAAAAAGTCACACCATATCCAGGCTACGGTGAACAGCATCAAGAAAAGTGCGCAGCATGCTCGTGCTGTTCACCGTAGCCTGGATAGATTAAATCCATCGATTCACCACTGAAGAAAAGTAATACGTACAAAATAACTTGGCCTAAAGATGTTGGTAGGACAATACTATCACTATTTCTCACTTGGATTACCACGATCTCTATAGTTCAGGAAATTGGTGTGAATAAATATCAGTTGTCGACTGTTCAAAAACATGATCGATCAATGTAGATTTCATTATGCACGACCGAATAACTGAGGTAATGTGCGGAGGTCACGGAGAGGTCACACAAGTGACACACGTCAAAATCGACAGACCGCTGGCATACTACGGGTTGACTTCGTCAACCCGACAAAAATAAATCGTGTGTCATTTGTAAATAAATATAGAGGTTGTGCCGAATGGTTTAATGAGAAATGTCAAGACACGAATATCTGCAGAGCTTGAGAAAAACCCCCCAATATTTTAGTGATCTGGACAGAATCCATTTGTATGGATGTAAAAAAAAGATCAATAAATATACATGTAGGAAAGCAAAAATAGATTATCGTAGGCAGAAAGCAAAAGAATTAGCGGCCTTGAGAAACAAAACCGCCAAAGAATTCTGGAAATATATTAATAAATGTAAGAAAACGTCAGCTATTGATAATATGGCAACTGATGAATTTTTTGAACACTTTAAGAATCTTTAGACATAAGATAGTACCGCTTCAACCTCATCTATTGATTCTGATATCAATAATGTGTTATCGAGGAGCTCGATAAGCCAATCACAGAAGATGAAATTCTGCAAACTATTGCGCGCTCTAAGACTGGCAAATCTCATGGTTCAGACAGTATGTTAAATTAATATTTCAAAGTCGGTAGGATATATTATGCCCCGTTCTTTCTAAACTATTCAATGTAATTTTGAACTCTGTTTACTTTCCGTCGTTGTGGACTGAGGGTATTATACACCCGATATTTAAGAAAGGTGACCGCAATGCTACAGAGAATTACAGAGCGATAACGCTGAGAAATTGTCTGTCAAAACTGTGTACAGATATTCTAAACAACAGAAGTAATAAGTGGGTTGATGAGAATGATGTTATTTCTGGTGCGCAGTTTGTATTTAAGCGAGGCGTAGGTACAGTTGATATTTTTTCGTTATACGGTATTGTTAAGAATTATATCGATAAGGGCAATAAGATTTATTCAACGTTTGTAGACTTTAAACAGAGAGAGAGAATTAAGGGTTAACAATATTTCAGCTATATAGCGAGACTTTAAACAGGCTTTTGATAGTGTTAGTGGAGACGTATTGTGGTATAAATTGAATAGATATGGAATCGGAGGTAAAGTACTTACAATATTGCAATCAATGTATTTATCTGTAAAATCATGTATCATGCACAACGGTGTAAATAGCCCTTATTTTCGGATTAATGAGGGATTAAGACAAGGTAAAGTATTGTCCCCGATTCTTTTCTGTTTATTCATTGACGATTTTGAAAATTATTTGATAAATGAAGGCGACTACAGTATATATATAGAGTTACATGAATTGACGTTAAATTTGTTATTGTATGCTGATGATTTAATATTGTTTTCAAAATCAGCGGATAGTTTGCAGAAGTCGTTGAATATATTGTCTAAGTTCTGTATCGACTGGGGGTTAACGGTGAATACTGCAAAAACTAAAGTCATTGTGTTTAGAAGAGGAGGGAATTAAAGCAAGATGAAGAGTGGTTCTTTGCTGGAGATCCAACCCAGGTAGATGAGCATTTTTGCTATTTGGGATCAGTTTTGGCGAGTACTTTAAAATTAATGATAACTCAAAAAACCATTGCAGTTAAGGGTCTGAAATCTTTGAATTTATTACTAAAAACTATGCGCTCTTGTCAGCTTCTGTCCAAAACGACATGCCTGATATTCGATTCATGCGTTGGTCCAGTATTAAGCTAGGCTCTGGAATTTGGGGATTTTATGCGGGTACAGCGATTGAAAGGGTTCATAGAATTTTTTGCAAAAATGTCCTGAATGTTGATAGAACAACTACTTCAAATGCAGCGGTTTACGGCAAACTTGGTAGATTGCCTATGCGGTGTGAACGGTTGTTTCGAATTATCAAATATTGGTTGAAAGTTCACAATGGTACACATTTGATATTAAGCACTGTATATAAAAATCTTGTTATCTCGGCTGAACAATGAGTTTCGAATTGGGCGTCTTCGGTACCAAACATATTGTCAGTTCATGGTTTTGCGGAAGTGTGGATTTATAGGGATTCTGTAGGTAACAATTTTTTTGAATGCATTCAAAATTAGGGTGAAAGATCTTTTTATTTCAAGCTGGTTTTCTGACTTAGAATCAAGTAAATTGAGTCTATATGAGTATCTTGAAAATGATTTTTTCCTGTGAAGAATATTTAGAGAAAGTTATAAATTCAAGACATCGCCATGCACTTGCGCGACTAGGAATGTCTGCGCATAAACTTCGTATTGAAAAAGGGCGGCATGAGAGCAAAAGGCTTGACCCACATGATCGAGTACGTTTTAACTGTTTACTTATTTGTCCGTTATATATGGCAATTAGAACTATATATTAAACCATATCTCTGGAAAAAAAAACTAGTGTATATAAATCAATACAGTTACTCTCTAGTCAAAAAGCGGGAAATCTGAAATGCCTAGCAAAATACATTTACGAGGCGTTCCAAATAAGAGATCGAGCAATGTTGCAACTTTATTTATAGTTTGTCCTCACTTATCTGCCTGATGTTGTATATCCAGCTGTAACGTGTTTTTTTCTTTGTGTTCAGTTTTGATTTGGCTATTCCACCGAGTCAACAGTGCATATCATGTATATGACAAGAGACAATTATGTCTACGTCAATAGAGCAAATCTGAATTACACAATTTCGGCAAACATTTCGGTTGTATCATAACGACCCATTGTGTTTCCTTAGCCAATGAAGCATTGTTTACTTCATTTATCAGATCATTACCGACTTTCCTTCCTTTTGTTACATTTGGGACATGCTTAATGAAAACGAAAATATCTATACAAGTCTGGTCCGTGTAACCTTGCACAGTTCAGTTTTCATGGTTTTCGTTTCTTTTTTGTTTTTGGTTTCTCAAAATCAAGAATTGAAATTGGACTTTCAATTTTCGTTTTCAGTTTCTCAAAATCAGAAATTGAAATTTGACAGCCAATTTTCGTTTTTTGTTTTACCTTGCGCAAAAATGAAAATCAAATATTGAAAATTGCCTCGACTTGTCCGGGTTTTTTTATCTTAACTTAGACGCATCGATGTTAAGTGCTCACGGCCGGGCAAGGGTTATGACGTCACTTTCACTCCGCGGAGTAGTATGGAAAGCGCAAATCGTGTTGGATAGGCAGGTGTGAAACATAATATGGAAACCAGTAGGAGTTCCACTATTCTACAGATCCTTGGAGCTAGGAATTCGAGCTAGAGTATAATGGGTCAGCTGCGCATGTACAGGACCGAGTAAGCATATATGCATCATAGGTGTGAAGCAGGATATGGAGAACGACGGGGTTGAGACACAGGGGCTGGTTACCGTTGTTAATTGGTTAATTAGGTTGATTACGATGGGGGGGAGGGTTGAGGCATTTATTCCCTACTTGGACCCCCCCGTAATCAACCTAATTAACCAATTAACAACGGTAACGAGCCCCTGTGGGTTGATAGACATGGGAGTTTCCTTGAACGAGATACCTGGAGCCTAACATTCCTATTAGACTAGTGAAATAAATCCGTGGGTACCCTAATCATAACCCCCAAAGGAACTTCACGCGTCGATTCGTGAAGCGTTTCACAATCGCACGTATATCGTTGAAGCGTTATTGGGGCTGGGCGTTTACGGGCGTCTGAACGCTCCAACACTCCAGGTCCCCAAAAAATAGAATGGAACTGAAGCCTTGAAGCATTCGAAGGTCTGGCGTCAATCGTGGCAGTTGTGTGCTTGTTTGAAATGGTGGTTTAAGGGCCGCTTCTCATACGGATTTCGCGGCCCGTCACCGCGATGTTTTATTCTTATTGGTATTACATCTTTTGTTGGTATAACATTTAAGTACTGTATTCTAAAACAATAATAAGTAACGGTTATGTGCAAGATTGCTTTTCGCTTTCATAGAGCTCTAAACATCTATTTTCAGATCTGAGAAAATCCAAGACTGCGTCCTGGTTGGCTAAAGCCTACGGGCGTTGACGGAAAATGGCTTGTATGGGGCGTCAACATTTCCGGGAGGAGACCCCGGTCCGGCCAGTGGTTTCCTCTGACTTGAAATGGAGAACAACATAACTCGAAAAAAAGTTTTTACTATATAAGCATTTCGAACCAGCTACAAACATTTCACGTAATTTGCGGACTCTACCGGTGGTGAAGGGAGACCATGATTAGTCTAATTTGGAATCTCCAAACATCTATTTTTATACCGTACTGTAAGAGTGTGTTTACAATGAAGGTGCATGCTGACCCATCAAATTTCAATACAGCTATGAAATACAATGGTATTGGTTAACTGTCTCCAATCCACAACATACTCATCAAACTTGGGTTTCATGAAGTACAACTCTAGAGCATTAATTTGTCCGTGCAATGCAAACCCAGCTGAATATCGAATATCGGATCTGACGCCTACTGGAAATATAGTTAAGTAAAATTTCACAGAGGAAGATAACTGACAATGCCTGACCTAACAAGTCGCTGGATAGGATGTTTGTATTAACAGACAGCATTCAGAATCAAAAACAATTCCCTTATGTCAATCTGTCAGTCTCTAATATAACATGCACTGCACAGTATATATGAACCGATCAAAGAAATAGTTTAAACCTGGAAAAGTAAGAAAGCCTATGAAATCAAGATGTAATCAGCTCTCACCTGTGCGTTTTTCAGCAGGGAAGATTACTAAATCATCGTATGTATCATATTTGATGATAGTGGGATCGCCATATATAACGAATGCAAGAATATCTTGTCAGAGAAATTTGAAACTCTACCCGCTTCGACGGGTTTTCCGTTTCGCCATTGAGTATATGTTGTACGCGGAGAAGGGAATGACGCCACTGCATGACGTATGAACGACGTAGTGACGCTCACGAATGAAAATGCTGAACAGCTGCAGCCATGGGATAACGCCATGGTTCGTGCCAAAATTCGGTAGAGTGGCAGAGCATACGTACGCAGAATGCACCACACGTGTAAACGCTTGTTGACACGGCCGTCGAAAAATAAACGGCATATGCCATGCCGTTTATTTTGAAAGACAAATTCATTCTATTTTCTCGTGAATGGTGGAAACAAGTTTAGTTGTTTATGGTCAAATGCGTTTTATTTTGTATCTGTCGTAACACAGAGTAGTGTGACTAACGTCACAGGACCTACGAAATAGGGTGAGGAAGATGACGTGGGGGGTACAAGCGTAATGTTATAGGTCACCTAGATGAATTGGGGGTCCAAGCGTAATGTTATACGTCACCTATGTAGGTCAATTTTCATCAAAAGTAGGTCTACTCAGAACTTGCTGGTAACAGTCCCCTAATGCACGGTCAAGGTTCAAGGTTCTAATGTCAACGGTTCTCCATATTTTGCCGACGAAAGGATTAAGATGGACTCAATGACTATACCGGACAATTTGCAAATAAGAGCCTACTTCGTAGGAATATGTCACTTTCGCGGAGTTTGGGAGAAACTCTGTGGCGTTTTGGAACTATATCGGCTTAGCATATACAATTGTTTAAGAAACTAACCAGTTATTTGAATATAGTTTATACAAATACTTACATAATGAATTTTGTAAATCGATTCCAGCCTAGATTTGAGCCTGATTACATCTTTAAGGCAAACTAAAGAAAGTTCGTATAAAAAAATTGTCAAAAAGTATGGTGGTTGAAAAGTCGGTATTTTACAACGTCTCTCACGCTCCACACATCTTTTTCGACCAGATTTGCGTTTTCTATTCTACTACTGGTACCGAAAGTGACGTCGTAACCCTTGCGCGTGCAAAATTAACACTGATGCGTCATTGTTAAAATATATTAAAAAAACCGGAAAATTTTCGAAGCAATTTTCAATGTTCGATTTTCATATTTGCGCGACGCAGCAAAAATTGAATGTCAGATTAAAACTTTTGATTTTGAGAAACTAAAAACCAAAAACCAAAATGATTTGCGTTTTCTATTCTACTCCTGGTACTGAAAGTGACGTCGTAACCCTTGCGCGTGCACAATTAACACTGATGCGTCAACGTTAAAATAAAAAAAGGCAAATTTTCGAAGCAATTTTCAATTTTCGATTTTCATATGTGCGCGACGCAACGAAAACTGAATGTCAGATTAAAAGTTTTGATTTTGAGAAACTAAAAACCAAAAACGGAAATTGAAAATTGACTGTCAAATTTCAATTTCTGATTTAGAGAAACCATGAATTAAAGACGAAAATTGAAAATTGACGGTCAAATTTCAATCTTTGATTTTGAGATTACAAAAACAAAAACTGGCGATAAAATTTTCATTTTTGGTTTTGAGAAACCAAGAACGAAAAACGAAAATTGAACTGTGCAAAGTCACACGGACCCAAACTGATGATCGCTCTATGGATTTGTTATTTCTTGTGTCTCCTTTCACTCCAATCCGGGACTAGAGGTTGTCAGAACGCCTATATTAATATTACGCCATGTCGGATTCTGTTCATAGCAACAGACACAATCCAAGCGTTGATGAGGTCATCTTCCTTAACCCTACCTGGCCTTTTGGAGGGGGGGGGGGAGGGGCGAAATGGCCCCCTGCCAAACATTATGTACTATCTCCGGAACAACAAAAAATGGAGAGCTGAAGCTCCGTTACTTTATTGTTTATCATATTGGGGTCATTTTGAGCCTATTTGCATAACCCCCCGAGCAGAGGATTATGGAAAATTCAAGATGGCGGCCACGTGGAGTTTTTGTGAGTTTTTGTCATATTTCTTCAAAATTTCTGCTTTTTCCGGGATGAAAAGTGGTCAAAAACTATTTTATTTCACATCACATTAATATTTACTAATTTATTTATGTTTTTGCGAAGAAATTGCATAAATAAAAAATTCGGAAAATCTGACTGAAAAATCGACCCAAAAATGCCGTTTTTAAAAATCACGTCACTGTGACGTCATCAAAGCGGCCATCTTGGATTTTTTTACATTTTCTGGTAGAGCTTGACCCAAGGGTATAGTGTGGTAAGTTTCAGCCCCCTAGCTCAAAGGGTAAAAGCCCAGGCCAGATAGGGTTAAGATCAGGGGTATCTCTATCCAAGATACCCCTGGTGCACATTGGAATGGATCGTGTTCATAAGAAGTATTTTTCAACTATTCATTAAAGCAACAACCTGTGTACTATATCGACCAATCATAAAACTTGTTTATCGCGACCATGGTGACCGTGACAACAGATTCTAGAACACTGCAGCTGCCTGGCTTGTGGGATATTTCGTCGTAGGTGAATACGTATATTCTCAGTGAGTTATAATAATTATTAAATATAATGGGAAAAATCTATTTGAAAAAGAAATTAATATATTTATTCATTTTCATATTTTTTTCGTTTTCGTCAAGTATGATCCATGGGCCAGGCAACTGTGGAAAACACTGAAAGTGGGCGGAACTCGGTCTGCTAGGTAAGATGGTCATGGTTTCGAATTTGGCTCAAAAAGAAACCTTGACGCTGTGAAGATGGGCTGAGGTCCGTCATCCGAAAGATGTATCCGGGTCGTTATATTGCACCATGATGTATTAACTACAAAATATAGAATACCAAGATTATTGATTGCAAAACATTGATTGGTCTTCTTAACTACAAAACATAGAATACCAGGATTAATGATTACAAAAAATAAATACCCAATGACTTATTGAGGGCACTGATTAAATTTAACTCAAAAACAAAAATTAAAGATGAGATCTTCTTGACTAGACAACACCAGGATTAGTGATTAATGAAAAAACAACAAATGAACTCGGTACTTCAAAATTCAACAGAAAATTAAGCTCAAATGACTGGAAATTATAAAGTGTTTGGATTTTTTTTTTTAGTTCAGTTACTTGGCACAACACAAACCAGTTTTATGGACCCATGTTTGCCCATTAAAGAAGTCATAACATTATTTGTGATTTTCAAACTTATTTCTACAAATCTTAAGCATTTTCCATCCATATTAAATTGGGGAAAAGTGCCAGTCGCCAACAAAACAAAATTCATTTAATTAATTTAGAAGTTTTTTCAAAATAATTAAAACATTGACACTGTACAATACCATATTATAGAGTGAGGAAAAGGGTCACTGGGGAAAATGGCCACTGGGGAAAAGGGCCACTGGGGAAAATGCCCATGGGGAAAAGAGCCGCTGGGGAAAAAGGCCACTTCATTGCGAATTTGCTTTAAAGGAATAGAAAACCCTTGAAAAAAGTATGTTGTAAATGAAAGAATAGTTCCATCACTGTCCAAAAGTATTTTTTATTTATTTTTCCTATTTATTTTAACCGAATAAAATGCATTTGATATATGTGTTTGTATGGTGGTCTGTTACGACCATCCATTTTCCTATTCTCTCAATTATTGCAGTTACCTACAAAACACTCACCGTTATTCTGGTTCAACAGGGAGGTAGACATCGATAGGGAAGTATTTTGAAGGTTAACCATGGAACATTATTGCTTAATTAATGGTTAAACAACCATGTACGTAGATTACATAATTGGGCCTAGATTATGCAACTGGGCCCAAAATATTTGTTTGACATTTCACCAACATTTTTCTGTACACAACTTCTTTAAAAAGCCCATGGTGTGCAAGGAGGTCTTCAACTACAACCTGCCCACAAGTACATATCGAAAAATGTCAAATATATACTGGAGAGCTCCCCGTTACGTTATCAGCAAATAAGCAAATATGGTTCCTCTCAAACATGCAGATTTGTTATTATGTCGATGTCTAGTTCATATTACAGTGTGTATAGCAGTAAATTTGATTAAAGAAAACTTATAAAATGGAGAAATATCAAAAAGAATAATGAGGAATGACACTTACAGGCCACCATCCAAAGTTTATTGGCTTTTTGCTCAGTTGAAAAAATTCAAAAAAATAAATAAAAAATACTTTTGGACAGTGATGGAACTATTCTTTCATTTACAACATACTTTTTTCAAGGGTTTTCTATTCCTTTAAGCCCGATTGACAGCCCCACTGAATACATTTACGTAAAACACGAATGTAAAAAAATATTTTTCCATATTTCTTTTTTCAATATCTTCCTCTTCTTCTTCGTGTGTAGATTGACACGTGGGAAGAAATCCCCAAAAGACAGATGAAATGCAACCACTGGAAAAGTACGCCCTTAAGTATGGGCACTATGACATTGAAGTATGAAAAGATATGCATGACCCGTATTTGTTGTTACGGATTTTAGTATCTCAAAAATCATTGTCGAGGTCACCTTTCGAAGATACTTTTCGTCAAAAGTGAAATATGGTGTACTGGTACGGTACATAAAAACATTGGAAAAGTTTACAAACGTTTATATTCACCCGTTTATAAAATATCAACAATTATTTGCGACGTTTGAATCTTCAGCTTATGGGGACGTGATTATTTCAAAATATAGATAAGAAAAACTGCATCTACATGATTTAAAAAGGAATTACACCTTGTAACATATATCTGTACTCACAATAGTATATAAAGCATTAAAATTTTCGCACATTTTAGCGCGCCCAGATTTATCTGCCCCTGATCCGGTGGCGTGACGTGGCGATGACGACACAGATAAACTCCGATAAACCCGAGTCAAAGGTCACTTCCGGGTCGAAGGTCACGTCCCGGTCAAAGGTCGCTTCCGGTCAGATAGGGGTTTGGCTGCAGCACTCTTCGTTGAGGCTAATAAATCTGAGCTAAGGCCGGAGACAGCCGCTAGCCCCGAGCTGGGGCGACTTTTCTGGATGTTGTTAAATGTAGCATCCAAACCGCCTACGGATAGGGAGTACACCTTCACAATAGCGTGTTACAGCTCACTAAAGTTTCAGCTTAGTAATAATTTAGATGTGTATTCGTGGCCGTCGTTTAATTTTTACGTAAATTATGACATCGACATAGTTTTGATGTGTCTGTATGTGGTGTGCTCAGATTAAGTGCAAGAGTCAGATGACATATTCAGTAGCTAGCCATCGTTCAATTTATGTTTTTCAATGTTATTAGGCATATTCACTTGCACGAAAAGGGACATTGTTTCTCTTCATCACCACCGAACCGACGGGTACACTAACGCGTGACTCCAATGAATTTGTGGTTCGTACTTTCCCCATCCTTTCAAATTTGATATGTGCGTGTGTTTGTTCGAATGTTTGTTTGAACCGCTAGACAGAATAAGTTGAAAACTGGTGAGTGAAATCGAGGTGTGCCCTGTACGTTTTTTGTTTTTTTTTTGTTTTTTTTCGAGTTAAAAAAACTGTGGTTTCGGATGGAGGCTGGTCAAATCATGATATAGTCAGCAAACAACGTCATATAATGTACATATATGTCGGAGCTGTATGTGGTATGCTCAGAATAACCAAGTACAAGAATATAATCCCATACGTATTAGCCAGCCGTCATTCAATTTGTATTTACAATGTTATAGGTTATCTAGATTTGACTGAAAATCATTTCCACCACTAGGGATCGTTAAAAAATAAAATAAAGATATTACTAAAAATAAAGTAATATCGCGAGTACTAAATATATGTTACTCTAGATATAATATAGATATTGTTTTGTTATTTTTTGAACGATCCCCCGTGATATTTTTTGTCTACAGCTAGAACGATGTATGACTATCGTGGGATTTGTGCTTCTGTATAGTAATATACCAAATGATGTTTTTTTCATATCTATTTCGTTGGGGAATGCAAAAACCTTGAGCGTAGTTTGTTCTACCATGGTTGTAGATGTGTTTTGATTTGCATCCCCACTTATTGCCCTTGAAAGTCCATAGCGCCTTGCCAAAAGGCGAACACGCGAAAGGGTGACGTGAAAATGCGAATTCGAAACCGCGAAAACGCGAGGCAACGAAAACGCGAAAACACTAAAATGCGAAAACACGAAAACGCGAAACTGCCCAGAACTGGGGCGCTGGCCCGAGACATTACCGCGTTCCCAGTATTGGTGTGGTCACGTCATAGGGCATATTTTCCATTCGGACCTTTAAACAATTGTGTGCATGCTGTCCCTTTGCATGTGTGACAATCAAAATTCCAAAATGTCAAATGTCCCCTTTGACGGCATGTACATCCATAAACAAAATAGTTTCAAAAGTATTTCGGAATTTCTTAGTGTCCGGACTCCTGGCCAGTGCGAAAATCGAGCCGAAGTCCGGTATGGAATTTTTGGATGATACTGCTCTCCAGTCTATGAATGTAGCTGCTTCCGGCATGTTTCAGTGTGTTTCATCTTCTATGCCGTTACTTATATCACATGTATGCAACTCTATCATGCTGTTATCCTCTGCGACGTTGTTCGGGCCTCTTTTGACGCAGAGTTCTCAAGCTTATGTTTGACACGTAAGGTCTTTTTGCTCCATTTTTGTATAGTGGTTTTTGATGACGCGTTCTATCCTCCATGGTAAATTCACAAACAATTGTATCTGTATTGTGTATATCTCTACATGACATTCGGTCATCCATGAAAGTAGATCAACTAACTGTATATTGGTAGTATGTGCATGTTTTTGTAATCTTGTAGTATAGTACAGGTAAGTTACATCTAGCTATCTCAGTATCACAGAGGCTTGCGTGATTCATACTTACTTTAATTTCAAGTGGGTTATGTTTTGATGATCAGCTTACAGCTATTTGCTACTTTATTGATGTTGAGCATGGTCAAATTTCCTGTCTTATCGTTGACTTGGCACTTGCTGAGTTGTTAACTGAAGTTTTTGGTGGTATCATGTGCATCGGCTTATCTCATCACACCGTTCAACATGCAATTTGCCTTTTTTTATCTGGAGAGGCGCATGGTTCGGAACACCATGAATGATTGGGAAATGTCTGTAGCGAAGATTTGAAAATCAACAAACGCCGATTAAAATTTCATTGAGTCTACTCCAGGTCTACTCCAGGTCAAGTCCACCTTCAAATAAACTCATATAAAACTAACCTATATCCGAACATATGGACAGCCATATTTGATCTTTGTAGCAATACCGAAGCTCTGTTCAGATATTAAAAGACCGTCTCCGAGGATAAAATGAAAGCAACCATAAATGTATCGAGTTTACGAAAAGTTTAACTTTGTTCACGATAGTCAACAGAATTTGATATTTTGACTAGAAATGCATACTTTAATGCCGCATTTAAGTGTGTCTTATCATTCAACACAATAAGTAGGCTATACTTTGGAAATATTCAATTCAATTCAATTCAATTCAATTCAACAACGCAACAAGAGAGTCCGTTCCAAAGTACCCAAACACTAACTTTGCGAACAAGCCCACAACTGTTTGTTTTTTATCAGTTTGACGCCAAACGAATCTTGTCACCAAAACTTCACGTACATGTCGGAGTACACGTACATGTAGCCTTTATCTAAAGATCTACCAATATACAGTTAGGTGATCTACTTTCATGGAACGCGTCATCAAAAACCTCGATACAAAAACTGGTCAAAAGACCTTACGTGTCAAACATAAGCTTGGGAACTCTGCGTCAAAAGAGGCCCGTACAACGTCACAGAGGCTAACAGCATAATAAAGTTGCCTGCATGTGATATAAGTAACGGCACAGAAGATGAAACACACTGACACATGCCGGAAGCAGCTACATTCATGGACTGGAGAGCAGCATCATCCAAAATTCGATACCGGACACTCGGCTCGATTTTCGCACTGGCCAGGCATTCGGTTTTTCTGGCATTGGGGGAGCCAGAGTCCGGACACTAAGAAATTCCGAAATACCAGAAAATTTCCTTTTGGAGACAAAGCCCTCCATATTGGGGAAAATGATGCGGATTCTTTCAGAAGCGCATCTGCCATTTATCATGATATCATGGAGTACGTGGATGTACTTAAAAAAACATTCCAAATTCCGAGGATCTTCATCAGTCAACTCGTCTTCCATCGGGTAACTCGGCACATTTGGATCAATTCATATAATGCCAAAAATTCAAAACATTAACGACCTACTAAAAACAAACAATAAGGCCACTTTTTGGAGACACAGAGGCCAAAGGAAATTTTATTAAAAGATGAAGAACATCTCAACCATTTAGGCCACAAACTGTTTTACCGGTCTATGAAGCGGGCCCTTGAAGTAGCCGTAACACGACACAGACAACTCCAGAACTAATCTTCATCAATACCACCGGCCACAGATCACAGACCACCGACCCATAAGACAAAGACCCTTCAAACTAAGCGATCCTTTTTCACGGAAGGTCAACTCACTCAGCAGATTCAGAACAGATTCAATTTCCAGCGCAGACAAAATCGGCGGTACAGGCGAACTGAAGGCCCTATGGACGAACAAGCCCAGACATATGTGATAGAAGAAAGCGAGCAGAATTATAAACCATTCACAATTATGTAACACCGCCACAGATACCCCCCCCCCCCCTTCCCACTAACATGAGAATAAGTGGCTATCAAACTACCCTGCAGCGTTTTCATGAAAGTATACTTTAACCCTACCTGGCCTGGGGGGGGGGGGGCAAAATGGCTTCCCTAACAAACTTTCTGCGCTATCTCCGGGACGACAAAAAATGGAGAGCTGAACTCCGTGACTTTATAGTTTATCATATTAGGGTCATTTTAAGCCTATTTGCATAACCCCTCGAGTAGAGGATCATGGGTATATTCAAGATGGGGTACCAGAGAAGTGATTTTTTCGTCATATTTTTTCAAAATTTCTGCTTTTCCGCTATGAAAAGTGGACAAAAACTATTTTATTTGACATCACAATAATGTTTACTAAATTATCATGCAGTTTTTGCGGAGAAAAAAAATCGGGAAAATCGCCCAAAAAATGCCGTTTTTGATCATGACGTCATCAAAGCGGCCATCTTGGATATTTTCTACATTTTCTGGTAGAGCTTGACCCAAGGCTATGGTAAGATTCAGCCCCCTAGATCAAGGGGTAAGAAAAATAATTAGGGGTCATCATGATGTTCCAAAAATATCAAATCCGTATCGCTGATCAGTATTCTTAATCCATAATATTCGTTATAGAGTCGTCATCTAAAAAAAAGATGTATCTCAGTCACGCTTTGATTGTGACTGTTCATATGAGTACCATGAGGATCTTGAAGTACATGGGTTCATACGGCCCCTAGTCCCGGGTTAAGCGGAATTAGACACAAGTTACGAAATGTAGCGCCATAGATCTTGCACGCTACGTTCGTATTTTGCTATCAGCATGCGATATGTATCGCCAAATTTGAGAAACTTTGAGTGGAGGCGCTTGGTGGAATAGCCCTATTTTATAAGTTTCTGCAACAATGTTTTGTGACGTTGATTAAAATCATCACATTTAACACAGGATCTAGCAAATGCTACTAAGCGAGATATGTATACGCCATATGCAGGTCCCACTGGAATATTACTATCCAGAAAGGGATAGTTTACGATGTCGAAATTGTAATCATCTCTTTTGTCATAAAGTCGACGAGAGAGAATGCCCGCTTCATTTTTATAGAGATAGAGATCTAAATAAGATGTGCCCGTAGGGCTATCTGTAGTTTCCTTCAAATCCAGTGAAGGTGGATATATATCCTTCACTGCGTCATTTATATAGCGATTATCCACAGCGAGAAGATCGTCTATATAGCGTTTGGTGAATGAGAAGGAACGGGCTTTTGAATGGATCGGTTTTTGAAAGCGCCTGCATATAGTCATATTCATAAGAGAACAGATACAGGTCGGCCAACAGGGGTGCACAATTAGTACCCATTGGAATACCTATATGCTGCTGACATATTGTGTTGCCAAATTTCACATAGATATTTTTAATGAGAAATTCAAGCAACTCTATAAACAAAGAAACATCCCATGAATGATATCTCTTGTATGTAGTAGAGCTAAAGAATGCTTTATGGCTTCCGACATTAATATATCTACGATAAGTTTTCTTGAACACAGATACTAGTAATGAACTTAGACGGTCAATAAGGTCCTGATGAGGGATTGTAGTATAGAGAGTCGAGAAATCCCATGTGGATACATGTCTGTACGGTATGTGACCTTTAGCATCAAGTTCTTCCGTAAGACATTTTGAGTTTTTCAATATCCACATACATTCAACGCCAGAGTTCTTAGAAATAGTGGCGCAATACCTTTCCCAAAATGCTTTACCTCCTGAAGGGCCCTCGTCAATAGGGTTGAACGAAACTTGGTGGTGCAGCTTCTAGAACCAGCTATGAATCTAGCTTTGTATGGTGATTTATGCATTTTGGGAGTCCAGTATATTTTTGGTATGTCGTTATGATTGGTTGAAGACAAATACCTCTTTCCCTGAGAAACGTTTTGTGATTGTTAAATAAATCTTCCAGAGTAAATGAAGTTTGGGAGTAAGTAGACGTATTTGATGATGATAGGCCTGCGTTGAGCGTTGAGCTCGGTCAATACTTGGATGGGTGACCGGGTGCTGTACTGGCTGGGCTGATCAGTGTCCAGAATAATAGGAACTGTGAACACTCTCGTGTTCTGGCACATGTAGGCACCGTCGTGATATGACTGAAGAAACAATGTTGAAAACGACGTTAAATCCTACTCACTCACACCCTGATAGGCCTGCACTCAATTCTTTAACCAGCACCTGGTAGTAGTAATATTTACATATGAATATTATATTATTTCGAGCTTTGTCTGCTGAGACAATGACGAATTTACTCTGGAGATTTGCAAGAACTTCTTGCGAATTGAGGTTTCTCAGTACTTGTTTTACTTGGGGAAGAGTACTTCTGTCAATATGGCGGATTGTTTCAACGACCTTGATTTTGGTGAGGTCCAGCCAATCAGCGAGTACTATAGGTTCAACTTTTTCTCGCTTCGACCAATCAATAACGTACTGTCCCAATGCAGACAGGACTATCTTCTGTTCGGCCTTCAGATTTATTCTTCTCGGCTCTCTATATTTTGGTCCTTTCATACTCTATATTCAGTATTTCTTAGCTTAAACAAAGCTAATCCCAATTATTGCTGCACCTGCAAGTTGAAATGCAAATATTTTAATTCTTCTTTTATATAACATGTTTAAGTTGAATAATGATAAAAAAATATCGGTATATCTGCTTCTTAATTTAATTTGAAGCAGTTTGTCTGCTAGAATCTTTTGAAATGTTGGTTCCCCAAGCCCAGCTGACTTCTAATTTGCACACAATCATCACTATGTAATCTTTCCTTTCCTTATTTCCAGCCACCTGCAGATGGAACATTACAAGCATGGACATCCGACCCGACATAAAATAGCCCAATGGGCCCCAATACCCCTCGGCCATGTTGGCTCTCAGCTATTGTCTACAATCATGCATTGAACATGATGTAATTTTAGAATTTTGACAACATCATGTATTGTAAGTTGACAAACATATGATCTAGTAGTGTGTTGACTGTAGCTCTATCATATTTTTAGCTCATCTGGGCCGAAGGCCCGATGGGCTTATGTCATGGCCTGACTGTCCGTCGTCCGTCGTGCGTCGTCCGTCGTCCGTTGTGTGTCGTGCGTCGTGCGTAAACATCTTCTTCTCTGAAACCGCTTGGCCGATTAAGCTGAAACTTGGCATGCATGTTCCCCCCAATGAGTACACCAGAATTTGTTCATGCGGTGCCGATACGATTTTAAATATGGCCGCCATGGCGGCCATCTTGAATTTGCCATTGAAACATTGTTATCGCGATTTCTCAGGAACTACTCCATGGATCTTTCGCAAATTTGGTACACAGGTTCCCCTTGGGGTCTAGTTGTGCAAGATACCTGTTGTGGTCTGATTCACAAATCCAATATGGCCACCAGGCGGCCATCTTTGATTTCCCCATGAAACATTGTTATTCCAATTTATCAGGAACTACTTTGTGGATCTTCCTCAAATTTGGCACACAGGTTCCCCTTGGGGTCTAGTTGTGCAAGATACCTTTTCTGCTCTGATTCGAACATCCAATATGGCCACCAGGCAGCCATCTTGGATTTCCCTATTTCCCTTTATCAGGAAGTACTGCATGGATCTTTCTCAAATTTGATACACAGGTTCCCCTTAGTGTCTAGTTGTGCAAGATGCTTTTGTGGTCTGATTCAGAAATCCAATATGGCCACCAGGCGGCCATCTTGGATTTCGAGATGAAACATTGTTATCTCGATTTCTCAGGAAGTACTGCATGGATCTTTCTGAAATTTGGTACAGAGGTTCCCCTTGGGGTCTAGTTGTGCAAGATACAATTTGTGGTCTGATTGAAAAATCCAATATGGCCACCAGGCGGCCATCTTGAATTTGCCAGTGAAATCTTATCATTATTTTTCGTTAACTACTGCATGGATCTTTCTCAAATTTGGTACACAGGTTCCTCTTGGGGGTCTAGTTGTGCAAGATACCTTTTCTGCTCTGATTCGAACATCCAATATGACCACCAGGCGGCCATCTTGGATTTCCCTATGAAACTTTGTTATCATGATTTATCAGGAAGAACCGCATGGATCTTTCTCAAATCTGATATACAGGTTCCCCTTGGGATCTAGTTGCGCGAGATACAATTTGCGGTCTGATTGAAAAATCCAATATGACCACCAGGCGGCCATCTTGGATTTCCAGATGAAACATTATCGCGATTTCTCAGGAACTACTGCATGGATCGTTCTCAAATTTGGTACAGAGGTTCCCCTTGGGGTCTAGTTGTGCAAGATACAATTTGTAGTCTGATTGAAAATCCAATATGGCCACCAGGCGGCCATCTTGGATTTCCAGATGAAACATTGTTATCGTGATTTCTCAGGAACTACTGCATGGATCTTTCTCAAATTTGGTACAGAGGTTGCCCTTGGGGTCTAGCTGTGCAGGATACCATATATGGTCTGATTGAAAATTCCAAGTTATCGTAAATTCTTAGGATATTACTGCATGGACCCCTTGTGGTCCAGTTGTGCAAGATACCTTTTTTGGTTCATTTCGAAAATCCAATATTGCCACATCTTGAATTTCCCATGAAACAGTTCTTCAGTAAAAATTTCTCGCAGCCACTTTCTCCAGTTATAGCCAGATGAGCGCTACAGTGCCGTGGCACTATCTTTTAGAAATACATAGAAGTTGAGCCAGGTCAGCTTTGACAAGCCATTAATTAATGGGAAAATGTTGCGCTGAGATTCTGGTAGAGCATAATCAAATCAAGTAGTTTTTGATCTTGGAAATATTGATCAAAGTCAATCATTTTCAACAATTTTCTGGTCTATTCTAACTTAATTGCATATGGAACGAGATCTTATACACTTGAACATATACAAGTTGAACTTTAGAGAATAGATCAAGGTCAGGGATATTCAACAGAGTTCAGGTTCAGGCATAACAAGGTAGATATACTCCTTCATGAAATATTGTACTAAATAGAATTTGATCTGTAGAAAATAGGTCAAGGTCAATCATCTTCAGCACACCTCTGGACCATCGCCATTAATTTGGAAAGCCTACTAGCTTTTTTCTTCATGTTGTATCATAATTCAAAACATACAACAGTTTATGGCCTTGACAAAATAGGTCAAGGTCAGTCAACTGGAATAAGCTTCTAGGCAATCACCAATTGCATATCAACTATGAATTTGGAGACCCTAATTTTAATCCTTAAAAAATATATATCAAATAATAAAATTTGACCTTGATAAAATAGGCTAAGGTAAGTCATATTCAATAAGCTTCCGACCCTTCACCAAATGCATAAGTGATATGAATTTGGCTCAACCCTCACAATTGGCCACAGCATTCAACAATTACTGAGGTGAATGCTTTAGCGTAATCCATTCACTTCAGCAATTTTTAACGTGGTGCTAAATGGGAGTTACTTTGATGTCATGTGATTTTTGCCAATGAGAGTTTTGCGAATTGTGAGAAATGCTGGCTATAATCCTTCTTGAGATACCATGTCCACAGACAGACAAACGGATGAATCAACGTTGACAATACCATTCCGACACATTTGCCTGAGGGGTAACAAGGCCAGATAAGTGATGCAGATTTCATTTGTGAAATCGACCAGGCTTGAGATACCGACTTTTCTAAAGCTACTAGTAGACAAAATACTTGTAACAAAACCAAAAGAAGTAAATAAGTTACGGTGGCCCGTAGGGACATTCATGTTTTTTACCTTTTAGGTGTTGTTCTCTGACTTTTTCGTGTTTTACTTCAACTTTTCCGTGTTTTCTTTCGACTTTTTCGTGTTTTTCTTCGACTTTTCAGAGTTCTTGTTCGAATTTTCTGTGTTTTCTTTCGAAAACATCGCAAAATAAAAAAAATTGTGAAATACTTTCCACCGCGGTGAAATACTTTCCACCGCGGTGAAATACTTTCCACCGCGGTGGAAAATACTTACCACCGCGGGGGGAAATATTTATCACCGCGGTGAAAAGTACTTTCCACCGCGGTGGGAAATACTTTCCACCGCGGTGAGAAATACTTTCCACCGCGGTGAGAAATACTTTCCACCGCGGTGGGAAATACTTTCCACCGCGGTGAGAAATACTTTCCACCGCGGTGGGAAATACTTTCCACCGCGGTGGGAAACACTTTCCACCGCGGTGAGAAGTACTTCCCACCGCGGTGGAAAGTATTTTCCACCGCTGTGGAAAGTATTTCACCCTGTTGGAAAGGTTATCAATTTTTTTTTCATTTCGCGATGTTTTCGAAAGAAAACACAGAAAATTCGAACAAGAACTCTGAAAAGTCGAAGAAAAACACGAAAAAGTCGAAAGAAAACACGGAAAAGTCGAAGGAAAACACGAAAAAGTCAGAGAAAAACACCTAAAAGGTAAAAAACATGAATGTGCCCCACGGGCCACCGTAATAAGCTGATAGTTCCAACATTAACCCATGGAGAACATAAGAGACAAAATATGACCTTTGCATTTCACCTTTAAGCGGTGAATCACAGATTTGACAGACATAATGTACAATTGTATGAATATACGGTGAACCATCATTATAATGAAATTCGTTACACATTGTCAGAACACCATTCCAATTTGGTCTTCCTTGAGCATGTAGAGATCAGTTAAACTAAATTATGTCCCTGATACATGTGACCCGCAGACACCATATCAAAAGCAAATATTTCAAAATCTGATTTCATCATCCTTTTATTTGACAGGTTGCTCCTCTGTGGCGTAGCAATGCAGTCCAGTCTAGGAGTCATATATAGTGAAGTTGAGAAGAAATTTACCCCATAAAAAATGAGTCTGGTAGAGGAGTACAGTTCTCAAGTTCTGTCGATTTGACATAATGTTTCAAAATTCTTGGGACAGTCTCCGGCTGAGAATCTCAACTCTCAAATAGCAGATCATCCACACTGTGATGGTTTTGTGCTTGGGTTATTCACCACCGTGAGGACAAGTGTAGCATGGGTTATTCCTTGACTCATTGTCAATGGCTTCTCTTGAAATGACAGTAATGTTTTTCACTGTCCGGCCGGTCTGGTCATTTTATTGTTGTTGTTACAATCTCGAAATTTGCAATAAATATCAGGACCAATCCCTATGTCGTCGTGCACAAACCTGATCAAATATATCACTTGGTGTTGGTGTTGTTTTGGTAACGCCAAAACAGGGTCATTGTTGGGCTTTCAGCTTATAGCTACCAAAGTAAATCACCCCATTCTAACCTAAATTTAGCTACGCCCTACCATAGGTTTTGAATTCGACTGCCGCCGAGAAGAAGGTTCGCTGCTAAGCTAGTTATCACCCCTCCCCCCAACTAAGTGTCGGGTTATAACTAATAAAAAGTGAAAATAAAAATACCTTGCCTAACCTAAACTTAGCTAGACCCCAGTTGAAAGTTCTACGCTAAGCTACTTAGCCCCCCCCCCCCTCCGCAGTACAAGCTATACCTGTTTCCTATTCCCGTAAGCTATTCTGAAGTTTATATAGTTGCAAGCGATGAAAACTCAACGATTCCTTTGGTGCATTACGGTCGAAATTTGGAGATCGTATTGGATTATCAAACAAAATTCCAGAACCATTTCGCGTGGCATTACTATCACCAAACGTTGTCCATGATGCTGGAGAGACATGATCCGTGGGTATTCTTCTATCCAAATGATTACAAAGACTTTTGCAGGAATATACGCCATTGAGAACCAGTGTCGTTGTTTTTGGTCACTTGTCGATCGGCTCACGCGTCATCTTCTGTATCCGTCCGAGTGCGAATGCCAAAGTTGAGTTGATAGATATCGTCGTTTGTTACAGCCTCACAAGTTGGCAGTTCATCTTCTGCACGAGTTGATAGATATCAGAAATACACTGATATATCTTAAATGACATCCCGCTATATTAGCGCGGCTGCCATCGTGAAGTATTTGCAAATATTGTCTTTCGTCCCAGAAACCTTTGAACAGCTCTAAAATGGAGAAGATATCATGCATGAAAATGATTTAAAATAGATAATGAAATCAGTTTGTGCAGCTTAGCTCCCAAACCCCTCAAAGAGTTCAATGAACGGTGTGTTGCAGATTATTGGTTTGGTGGAATAAAAGCGTCACAAGTAGTGGAAAAGAGAATCTTGAAACGCTGGATGCAACATGCAGGAGCAGGGAGAAGAGGATAAGGATTAGATGGGGATGGGAGCATGTTGCAGAGTGGAAGAGGAGGAACAGGAACAGAGAGAGCAAGAAGAGGAGGAGAGTTAGTGGATGAGTAGGATTTAACGTCGTTACATGTGCCAGGATACTATAGTGCCCACAGTTCCTATTATCTTGGACACTGATCAGCCCAGCCAGCACAGCACCCGGTCACCCACACAAATATTGACCGAGCTCAACGTTGCTTACCTTAAAGGTGAAATGCAAAGGTTTTCGTGTTATCCTTTTTGTAATCTTCATGGACTAGTTAATGATGGAAATATCAGCCTATCTACTTCGTTTGGTTTTATTTGAAGTATTTTGTCTCCTGGTAGCTTTTGAAAAGTGCTTCAAAGTTGGTATCTCAAGCCCGGCCGATTATAGAAATGAAATCCGCATCGCTTATCTGCTCTTGTTTGACGCTGGTTTGTGACGTCACATCATACCACCTGGCCGGACGGCAATACTTGTAACGTTCAGTCTCCGGGCTGCTGGTCTGACGTGACGTCACAATCAAGGAAAGATAATCGATGACGTTTTGCAAATATGTATTCAGCTGGGTTAGGCGTACCAACTTTTAAAAAGATTCTAGCAGACCAGATAATTCAAATTAATCCAAGTGAAGTAGATATACTGGTATTTCTATCATCATTCAACCTGTAGTAAATGTAAAACGGAGAATTTAAAAACCTTTGCATTTCACCTTTAAGTGAGAAGAAGAGAACTGCAGGCTCAGGTTCGAGGTATGAAGTGTATGATTCACGTGTACGACAGCCATGTTCGATCACGTGACAATTTGTAAAGATTGTTTTCTTAGTTTAGCCCACAGAGAGAAAGATTTACCCTAGTCATCTGATTTCAATAGCTATAGACCATTTTCATAACCCCTTCTGTTTTGCGAGGGAACTGGCTAGGGACGTCAAGTGGGGTCGGCTCCAGCTACTGACACACGTTAACTCCAAATACTTCGTCGCTGGAATATAGTATTCTTTAACAATTTCAACCGAATTGTCTTCCTCATATCCTTGGCTTGAATACCACTGTCTTTGTCTTATCGATTTTCAAGTTTTAAGGTTTTCTCCACAGGTTGCCCATATATATAGCACATGCTCGTTGCCCCCTTGTGGCAAAAACTGGAAATAGGGGTGCATTCCACACCTAAATGATGTGCGGCTAAAAACAGGCATGGGTTCGAATCTTCGGCCACAAATTGATGTAAAATCTTTAACAAAAACCCTGTAAAAGTATATATTTTCTAAATGGGCACACCCGTGCCATTATTTCAGAAGACTTGTGAGCTATTGAAATTGAATAGAAAATACGTACAATCCTCCTTAAACCTTCTTCAACTTTTCTGGAAAACTCCATAAAATATATGAAAATGTGTCAAATTCTACCCGCAACCCAGAGAAAACGTATGAAATGATTTTCTTTTTATGTATGTTAAAGTGTTTCCCGTCCAAAGAACAATTTAAAATGGCGAAAAAAACAGGGGGTCGACCTACTCGTTTTTTGTAAAATTTTATCGCCATAAAGGAATCATCATTTTCGCTTCCCGAAAAAGTGCGGATTTTGACCCGCCAGATATTCAATTCCGGCCGTGATTAACTCTGTAGTGGCGAGTGGGTGCGATCAACAAGCAATTGTTATATCTTCGTTTGGAGAAATGGTTACGTGCAGCAGGGTGATACTATAGATATCAGCTAGTAGAAAGGTAAGAAGAATTACCATGCTGTCAAAATCGGGCGTCCTTCCTTATTATAAAATTACGGAGGGGCCATTTGTGCGAAACCGTGGCCTAGTGTGGAGTGCACCCTAGGGGGAGATAACTCTCAGCCTTATTGCTGGGCCGTCACGTGACCGGAAGTGACCTTTGACCATTTGACCCGGATCCGGATGTCACGTGACCGGATGTGACCTTTGACCCGGATGTGACCTTTGACCCGGATGTCACGTGACCGGATGTCACGTCAACGTGAACTCCGCGTGCTCTGCGACTGGTGGCGCCCCCTGGCGGAAACGGACATGCAACGATCCTTTATATACTACTCACTTGTTCAGCTTCCCGGTTGGTGGTATGAGGCCGGTTGGTCAGTAAATCGGGAAAGTAGAGGTCGAAATATTACGATCTAGAAAAACTCCGTATACGCAAGTCATGCGTTAAGAAGTACAATTGTTTGTAAGTTAGTGTCGGTATATATGGGATGTATGTATAAGTTAGTGTCGGTATATATGGGATGTTTATGTAAGTTAATGTCGGTGTTTTTTTATGGGTGTATGTGTACAGTAGTGTCAGTATATATGGGGTGTAAGTTTGTGTCGTAATATATGGGATGTATGTATAAGTTAATGTCGGTATATATGGGGTGTATATGTAAGTTAATGTCGGTATATATATATATATGGGTGTATGTGTAAGTTAGTGTCGGTATATATAGGGTGTATGTATAAGTTAGTGCCGGTATATATGAGTGTATTTTGCTAATACTGTTATATGGAATAGGTCTTTGGATTATGGACGCGGATATTCTTTAATGGATGACGACTGAATTATGAATGACTGACCAGACGCTTATAATTTATAAGTTAGTGGCGGTATATATGGGGTGTATGTGTAACTTAGAGTCGGTATATATCGGGTGTATGTGTAGGTTAGTGTCGGTATATATGGGGTGTATGTGTAACTTAGAGTCGGTATATATCGGGTGTATGTGTAGGTTAGTGTCGGTATATATGGGTGTATGTGAAGGTTACTGTCGGTATATATGGGGTGTATGTGTAAGTAAGTGTCGGTATATGTGGGGTGTATGTGTAGGTCAGTGTCGGTATATTTGGGTGTATGTGTAAGTTAGTGTCGGTATATATGGGGTGTATATATAAGTTAGTGTCGGTATATATGGGTGTATGTGTAGGTTAGTGTCGGTATATGTGGGTGTATATGTAAGTTAGTGTCGGTATATATTTGAGGTGTATGTTAATGTCGGTATATATGGGTATATGTGTATGTTAGTATCGGTATATATGGGTGTATGAGTAATTTAATGTCGGTATATATGGGGTGTATGTGTAAGTCGGTATCAGTCATATATCACGATGGGGTCTACTTATTACAGAGCGGTCTCCATGCCGCCATTTTATGGTGCTACCTCACCGAAGCACCATGCCGTAGGCACATATTTCACTCCGCCCAGTCACATTACCCTGACACCGGGTGAACCAGTTCTCGATCTATCCGCTTATTGCTGAGCGGCAAGCGAGAACGCAAAATGCCTGTGGTAAGAATCGGGCTAGATCGATCCGAAAATCACTCCGATTGTGAGGCGGACACTCTAACCACTAGGCTACCGCACTGCGGTCGTATTTCTCAGAATGGAGTCTTGTTTATGGCGAATCTGAATTAGACACAAGTTACGAAACGTAACGCCATAGATCTTGCACTCTGCGTCTTTTCGACGTCTTGGTTGTCTTTACCGGTCTGTGGATTATAAATTCTCACTATATTATGTCTTTGCTAATGTTATTCCTACGAAGTAGGCTACAGATCGCAAATTGTCCGGTAATGAGTGAGTCAGTCAGTCAGTCAGTCCATTCGAGTCCTTTCGTCGGCAAAATAAGGAGAACCGTTGACATTAGAACCTTGATTTTTGGCATGAACGTGCATTAGGGCATTGTTACCAGCAAGTTCTGAGCTGACCGAATTCTGATGAAAATTTGATTTATAATTATTTTTTTTATATTATTTATTGATGGCTCAGCGAGTGCACCGTTATGCCCATCGGGAACCCTTGGCTGTATGTTTCACTGTGACTTTTGAAGGTTCCCTGATACGGCATATCAAGACACACCGGTTCTGGTAAAATCAGCGAAGTTAAGCGACTTTGAGCCCGGTCAAGACTTTGTGTAAACGGGGCCCATTTAACCAATGGATAAATGAGTGAATTCAGTCTAATAGACGAAGGTCCCAAGCTGAAAGCGCAAGCTGATGCAATAAGCATAGTAATGAAAACGTACATTTACCTTCTGTCACAGGTCTGTTAAATTTACCACTGTGCTATCCGACATCCTCAGTAGGGTGGGCATTAGGACTCCGACGCGCACCGAACTCCTGGTCATACCTAATCTAAGTGTAAACGTTTTGGTGGGCTATATTATCATGTATGAAATAGGAACTGCTAATTTTCCATCATTTGTTAGTGCATTTATCTACACTGCTAACACCAACTTGCTACCTTTCTACTATAGTATTATATATAAAAATTTGTTGTATTGTTGGGAAAATAATGCGATTCAAAAAGTTGTTTTGATCCCGGACAAGGGCACTGAAAACCATTAAAGAGATGTAAATGTATTTTCACGCGTAAAGCTTGAAATCTACTGAACTTTTTATTATTCAATCTGTTTCCTTTAGTTAAAAAATTGTAAAATTAAATCGGCGATCGGTTTATTTTTGGATTGAAGGCGCATTAGGAGACTGTTACCAACAAGTTCTGAGCTGACCTACTTTTATAGAAAATTTCTGGTGATTTTTGATGAAAATCACTGGCGATTCTGACTTGAGCGGTGCCCATCTTAATATAGGCAGGATTTCAACTGGGGTGGGGATTTCCAAGAGTTCAATTCGCGTTCGAGTCCAAATGCCTACTCTACTTCGTAGGTCCTGTGACGTTAGTCACACTGCTCATGTACGAAATAGGAAATGCTAATTTTCCATCATTTGTTAGTGCATTTATCTACATTGCTATTACCAGCTTGCCAGCCTCAATACACACAATTCAGTATATTGTTATAGATATATGTAAACCGTGGCCTTTAACGTGTATCCTATTTCACATCCAAACATTTCATCACAGACCACAGCTGGCTTCAAATTCAGGTCAAATTGCCACTGATGATGAAATATCCTGCATCAACCAATTAAGTCAGCCTGGTGCAATAACCCAGCAGAAGAAAGAAAGATGTGGTATCATCCTTCAGATTAGTCTGTGTGAGCAACAATGATAGCAGTTTACTGAGGGTGAAACAAAGCCATGACGGCATGTTTAAAGGGTCTTAATTTATTTTCTTTGGGTAGAATTTAACTAGATAAAGTAACTTTGATCATGATGTGAAAATATGAGCACATACTTTGAGTTTTTTTTGTACCTCTTGAATGTTGACTATATATCACACTGGGATATAATTTAAACAAAAAATTACATGTGTAAACAAAACATGTCTAAATTTTTCTTGTCATTTCAAATCTTGATCCATTTTCATTCCTTGATTAGGGGCTACAGAATCACTGCCACGGAGTGTGTTAGTGTGTCACAGCAATGCAATTCCGATTCACACAACGAAGCTGAGGTGGTTTAATGTTTATCAATGAAGAAAATCACCGATCAACCGTCATAGTATAATGTGAAACAAGAAAACCGGAATAGTACATTCATCAGATTGCCGATACCCAAAATGTGTTGTCTCATATATCTAGATAACAACGTGATGTAGAGACGCTATTTATTCATCTTTGTACCGGTTATGCTCAGGATAATGACATAGAATCATTATTATCGTGTGCAGAGAAGGTGTTGGTCTTGAGTTGAATTATCGTAAACTACATAAATGCCACCTTTCTACTATAGTATTATATATAAAAATTTGCTGTATTGTTGGGGAAATAATGCGATTCAAAAAGTTGTTTTGATCCTGGACAAGGGCACTGAAAACCATTAAAGAGATGTAAATGTATTTTCACACGTACTAAAGCTTGAAATCTACTGAACTTTTTATTTTTCAATCTGTTTCCTTTAGTTAAAAAATTGTAAAATTAAATCGGCGATCGTTATTTATTTTTGGAATGAAGGCGCATTAGGAGACTGTTACCAACAAGTTCTGAGCTGACCTACTTTTGATGAAAATTTCTGGTGATTTTTGATGAAAATCACTGGCGATTTTGACTTGGGCGGTGCCCATCTTAATATAGGCAGGATTTCAACTGGGGGTGGGGATTTCCAAGAGTTCAGTTCGCGTTCGAGTCCTAATGCCTACTCTACTTCGTAGGTCCTGTGACGTTAGTCACACTGCTCATGTATATAACGCTTTATCGCAAAATGGTATCAACGATTATTAGGGTATTTGACCGCCTCGAATCAACTCTTTAATACGTAAATTGGTAAATACGATTATTGCAGTATTTTTTTGCCTCGTTTAAAGGTTCTTACCGTTCATATACATGGCCGTGTGACTAACGTCATAGGACCTACGAAGTAGGGTAGGCATTAGGATTCCGATGCAAACTGAACTCTTGGAAATCCCCGCCCCAGTTGAAATCCTGCCTGGGCACTACCCAAGTCAGAATCTTCAGTGATTTTCATCAAAAATCACCATACATTTTCATCAAAAGTAGGTCAGCTCAGAACTTCATGCCAAAAATCGAGATTCTAATGTCAACGGTTCTCCTTATTTTGCCGACGAAAGGATTCGGATGGACTCACTCACTCACTGACTGACTGACTGACTACCGGATAATTTGCAGATGGTAGCCTACTTCGTAGGAACAACGAGTAATGTTTGATTAGCCTACTGCTTTATGCGTCTTGATTGTCTTAACATGTTTCCCACCTGTCTATGGCGAATCTGATATCGAATCAATTATGAGTAGAAACCAATCCACGCTTCCATTTGAAGTTTTTCCACCCGTCCGTTACACGAATTTTTCGCTAATTGAATTAGAACCTCCTGCTACGTATTCAATACTTCCCATAATGTATTTATTTATGTTGTGTTTCTCCCCGTCAGTAAGAATTGTATTCGCAGGGCATACAAACATGGCAGTGTGACTAACGTCACTGGACCTACGAAATAGGGTTTGAGATAATTTAAGTGTGTACTCGAGAGATGACTTGGGGGCCCTGTGTGCTACCATGAGAGAATTTATATAGCGTCTCTAATTGACAGTGGGAACTATTAAACTTTTCCAGATGTCACCGCTGGTGAGTCATTAGCGTAGCAACTATTATCGCCCTCAGTTTCTATTACCCTGGAGAATGATCAGCCCAGCAGTACAGCACGAAGTGTTGGGGGGAGAGTCCGAGAGAGCGGGGGCATTAGGCGATTTTTCTTAAATTAGCGTAGGGAATGATGCTCTGTCAGAGCAATTGAGAAGTAAATGTTTGTAGTCCTAAATAAGACAGGAAACTGGATAAGAAACACAAATTTGAAGTGAGAAAGGTGAAGATCACACTTTAAAAAGTGGAAACATGTTTAACGTTTCATTTTGAGATGGGTAACATGTGAGATGCTTCATATTGCTACATATTTCACCCTGTTTTTCATGAAAACATGTCTCAAAGACGTAAGATTACAGCTATTTGAGGGTTGTGACATGTTTCACTGGCGTTGCCGTTTCACTATAATGACCCGAATAGTTGTTTGAAACATCAAAGCCGAAACACGTACAACCAAGTCGCAAAGGCGACATGTCTCAAGGAACACAGTATAAAAGACAGATAATGCTGTCTGGTGCATGAAAGCACTAGTTTCCAAAAATTTATTTCTGGTCTTTAGCGATCGTGAATATATCTGTCGGTATTGAGAATAAACAGACCGACCATCATTTAATTGAATTATTTGCATTGTAATATAACTCTTCCAGGCCTAGGGTATTTGAGCCCTGCCAAGGCCTTGGAAGAGACTTGCCACTAAATGTTTTTTGACTTCTTGAGTCTAAAAGACCCACAATATATCTTGGAGTGCGCTCTGCTAGAAAGTGCAAAAAAAAATCCAATCCTTGAACACTTCACAGTTACGTCATATTCTAAATATGAATTTTTGGTCGATTTTTCGGTCAGATTTTCCATTTTGTTTATTTGTGCTACGTTCTCCGAAGTAAACTACAGGGTATATTAGGGAAGAATTATCTGATGTGGAATAAAATAGTTCATGCATTCATTCATCCACGAAAACAAAATCGCGAAGAAAAAGATAAAACATCACTTTTCTGGTACCCCACATGTCCGCCACTTCAAATTTACCAATCATCCTTTTCTGGGAGGGGTATGCAAATAGGGACAAACTGACTCAAATATATTACGCTGTAAAATCAAGCTCCTAATAATTTGTTGTTTCGGAGATATAACGTAGAAAGTTTGGTGGGGGTGAGGGCATGATTCTCCTTCATGTTCGGAAGGGTTAAGAGTAATCTCGTTAACCATTCATACCAACAAAATACACAGCAGCGTTGCTATAAAAAAGAGTGACATTGATGGGACATCAATGAGAGTTCGCGTTGGGAGAAACAACAACTGTGTTCTCTATGTGACCAAAGCTATACATCCAGTATTTTAAATGTGTGTAGCGCATCAGAAAATTTTCTGGACGTATTCAATACGATTGCCCTATATATGATTACAACATTGCGCGGGATTCGGCCATTGTGTGACACAAATGACACCAAACCAGGCATCTTCACATTTCAAGTTAAATACTACACTAATGTTCCGTCATTTACCTTCACCAATTGTTCAAACTGGGAAATGCACGTGATATCATATAGCCAATCAACATAGAAACTTGCCAACACAGTGCAGCGAGGATTTACTTTGATGTCAGTCTGTGTTATTTCCAAATATGGCAAGTGGTGGTTGTATTGATGTTAACTTCTTTCGAATAGTCAATCAAATCTGAATTTTAAAGAGGTAATTGCACTCCTCCTAATATGGCACCCCCTGTTGAGAACTTCTTCCTGTGTGCTGGATTAGGTTGTGTCATATCAACACACCGATGTGGAAAAAGTAAATTATTATTATTATTGGTTAATACCTGAATGTAAATGTACCATTTGGTGTTCACCAAAATTTCAGCACATTATTGTCATGGACAATTTGTACGCTATGATAAATTGGTTCACATCAGCAATTATGATGTACCGAACTTGTATCTGTCTGGAATTATCATATTCATTGTTAACCTGCGGATCAAGCTGGTCTGTTATATATGTTCCTACCTGTAGCCTATGATTATTGTTGGTTCATACCTGAGTTTGAATTCCGTTGAAGATAATAGAATAAAAACTGATGCAAGTTGAATTTAATAAATGTTTCGTGTATTTTTGTTTCTTTCACAGGCGATCTGGCGATCTGATGAAACATGTAATGGGAGATAGACTATTTTGAAACACTTCCAAGTTTGAGACATGTTCGGACCCGTTTCGCTTGCGACATGTCTCAAAAGTTGGGACAAAGTCATGTTTGGGCTTAGATGTTTCATTTTGAAACATGTAGTTGACCGTAACATGTTTCAGATTGAGACAACACATGTTTCACTGTGCAGGATGTCACATGTTTCAAACGGACACGTGTTTAACGACGACATGTCTGATATTGAGACATCATTAACACACATGAGGATGACACGTGTTTCAAATTGAAACATGAAGCCGTTTCAAAATGAAATATGTGCGTACAAACATGTCCCAAAAGTTGGGACAAATTCATGTTTCATTTTGAGACGTTAAACATGTCGCCAATTCTTACAGTGCAGAGATTTGTTAGAATGCAAGAATCAAATCAGGCATCACTAGAGAGCCATTCTCCATGGATATATTTATTTGGCATTCAACTTCAAGGTACCTCATCTGAAGAGAGTACATAATAATAATCAATGAACAATAAAGCACACACGAACAAAATAAACAACTGGTTATAGGTTACTGAATTTAAAACACAACGATGATTTTATTATCGATTTCTTCAGTAATAACATATAATAGGGTCATTGTTGTGTTTAAATTTAGTAATTTCTCTCATAAAATCCAGCCATTTTTTATTTCTTTTTGAGGTAGAACATTTTTTAACTAATGACTGAACTGAAGAAATGATGCAATGTTGTATAGGCTGGATATATAAAACGTGCAGTATAATATGCCTTCAATCCCAACGAAATTCCAAGACCAGCAAATGAGTGAAAACGGATACCATTGGAATGTGTGTGGTATGGGAATGTGTGTCAACATTACAATGTAAGTTAGGCTAAAAATAGATTACTCAGGAATCTCCAGTTTAATACTGGATTCAAGTGTAGGCCTACTGTTAAACTAGCCATATTATAGATATCTCATAGTACATGTAGATCTAATAGACTGATTACGACGTTCGAGCGAGCGCACACATGCATGTGTGCTTTTAATATAGATATAATTAAAATATTTTTTGGAAGCTGACGTTTTAGAACAACAACACATGCCAAGAAATACTGCATTGAAAAGGGTCCATTTATCCTACCCTGTTTTAGCGCTCTAATCAGCACATGGCGGGGTCATATTTCTGCTGTCAAAATTATATTTCCCTCCAAAATCTTAACCCTTGAACCCAAGTCACACACTCTCTGATGCATGTTTGTCCTAACTATCCGATTAGCACATTATGAACATGTCTTTTGTCATAGTGTACATATCATAACTTACAGCAATGTTTTCTGCTATATAATTTCAATGATATGGTTTAACAATTTAAGTTATGGGAACAGCGCTGATTGTTTGAGGGTATATGCGGTAGGCCTATTCTCTCGGACAAGAATCATTTTCAGAGCTGTGGAGTTGTCCCAGAAGCACGTTAAGATTAACCTCAGTAATAGGGCCATGTGGCATAGTGGAATGTGGATCAATGACAGGGTATTTTTAGCCGGACAGGACTCGGTTGTGGTAACTGATACTCATTAAATGCGATAAAACGCTGGGGCAAAACGGGCCACAGTTTTCTTGGCATGAACGACCACCGAAAGCCAACAAAAGATTTACCTCTGACGCTTCTGTGAGAAGAAGTTTTTCAAAGTTGCTTGGCGCTTCATGACATTGATTTATAAAATACATGTCAAGTGATATTCGTGGCTCGGTAAAACTTCGCAGCAGACGAAATAACAACCTCCATTCTCCGATCAAATGATTTGCTTCCTTCATGCATCGTGGCATATACAGCTCGCCTGGCGCGAGATTCTGGGATTTCGGTAGCGTTCCGCAATACCACCGGCTAACAGCGACCAGCATGATCACGAGGGTTCCCGAATATTTCCAACAATTTACGGCAGATGTTCGTGGACTATTAGGGAAAACATGGCGGAGCTACCTGGACACGTATAATGCCGACATATTTTGGCAAGTACCATTAAAGTTACTGATATTTTCGAGAGCTGGGCGCATCATTTTTTTTTTTTTGCTTTAGTGCTGGGCGGCCGAAGTCAACCTGTAACCATTTCGGTCATCTATAGGCGGTAAGACTGACCCTGGGATCGTGTGTATCCATTTCAGACTACTTTCGGCAACTGCTAGAGGGAATTTCCAGAAATCAATACCACGTGACTTCGTCAGCCAATCCGCTAAAGTCTACCGACGTAACCTCAACGTAACCCGCCACTTGCGAGTCATGTGATGATCTACTTGTTCAAAATTACAGATCTACCACACCTCTTGGATGATACGAAAGTTATTCATACATATATATTTTGTAAGCCCAGGCAATATCTGTTTTCGAGGTATGTATGAAAACCTGTAATTTATCAGAGTTTTCGAGTTTGTTCTTCGCCGGATGAAGACCGAACAGAATCCGGTAAAACACCGGATATCGCTCCGCGGTAATGGAGACACACGATTCGCAAGCCATCTTATGGATGGCGAAGTGTACGCAAATGGGCCGAAGTTAGTCCCAGGCGCTTAAAAGTCACAGAGAAGAATACAGCCAAGGGTTCCTGATGGGCATGACAGTGCACTCGAGTCATCAATAAATAATAACAAATTAATTATAAACCAAATTTTCATCAGAATTCGATCAGCTCAGAACTTGCTGGTAACAATGCCCTAATGCACGTTCATGCCAAAAATCAAGGTTCTAATGTCAACGGTTCTCCTTATTTTGCCGACGAAAGGATTCGTATGGACTGACTCATTACCGGACAATTTGCGATCTGTAGCCTACTTCGTAGGAATATTGCATCGGGCAGTGAAGATTATTCCCAGTCATCCACTTTATCCAGTCCTCAAACCCATCTTCGTATTCATTTACCTAGTATAATCCGTGGCGTATCCAACTCCTCTTCCTCCTCCTCCTCCTACTCCGCTTTACTCACTGCACAGTGGGTCATAGGTGTGGCGCGGGATAGGTTGGGGCAAGAGACCTGGGGTTTTCACTACCTGAGATTCCATGGGCCAGGCTTGCACCCTACAGTAGAATGGGTCGACTGCGCATGTGGGATGAGTAGTGCGCGATGAGAAGTATAGAAAGGGCACGCGATCTCCCTATTATTACAAACTACAGCGTAATATTTGCGTGACTGGTCTGATGTATTCTTTTTCTTGCTCTTTCCCTTCCCTTGGCCCTCATTACCTTTTGCTTACGATGCGGATTGCTTTTGGAGCAAACGTTTGAAACTGTCGAATGCCTTAACCAGCATTTTATTTAAGACATGTTTTGTAAAGCTTCTCTTCACATTAACATCATATGCTGTGCAGATTTCGTGGACATCCTTTTTCAAAATACACTTTTGTGTGAACAGTGATGCGTTCACTGCGTCGAAGTGTCACAGGCTATCTTGGACTCATCACATTTTTGTTCACTTCTTCCCGGATAGCTGTTTCTTTGACAAACCTTCAGTTCATCTTTCACATCTTCACATCCGGAATTGCTTCCCAAATGCTCTGACATGCGTTGATGTTACAGCTTTGGAGGCTTCCTGCGCTTCAGCCGATGTAATAACCAAAATAGCTTTTCCCTCGTATGATTTACACAATAAATTTTCTTGTATTATATTTGGAAGTTTGTCCTTCTTATCGACAGTTTTTCAGCGTCAACTGAGTACTAATCACCCGAGTAAGAGGAAAAACAAAAATCGAAACAATCGTCAGTACGAATTTTATAACACTTGTGTCAATAACATCGATTTACCACGGTTATGTGAAATGTGCATGTGTCAAGTGCAGGTGTTTATTAGGTGATTCCATTTCACAAGTCGGATGAAGAAAGGGACGTCTGCTTTCATACAAGTAACAATCGAATGAAACAAACAAATAAATTACAAGATGACATTTCCTTCTCAAGTTCAACTGTTGTTTCCGTCGGGAAACAAAGCGACACAAATAGGCATATATCCACATAATTTCCCAACACCTGACTCAGCTGGCAAAATCACTCCCCATTTGAGAGACAACATAAACTCGTCCACTTACATTGACACGATGCCAACCGAGACGAGAGCATCGTCCCAACATCAGTGGACGAGTTTTTTTCAAAAAAAAAGGGGAGAACGGTTGTCAAAGTTTAAAATATGTTTTCAATCTTTCATTGTAATCGGTGTTGATAATCAATTTGAGTAGTGCAATAGAATATTCGCCCTTGCCCTAAAATATAAACTTTCCCACACCAACCGTGCGTAAAATAACCATTTAGCATGCCTATGAAAACATTATCTCTTAATTGTAACTCTTTCTCTTTAGCCTTTGCGTGCTGACCACTTCTTGTGAACTCTCCTCATCACTGGTGTCCGGAGAAGGCGTTATCTTCAACGAGCGAAATATTCAACTTTTTAGCTTTATTCTTCCGAACCTTCGCTTTGACTGCCTCTGTATATTTGTTCAGGTTATACAAGACGATAGATATGTATTTTTTTTATGCGCTATCGCCACACACATACCTCCAACATTCTGCACCATGGTCCGTGCAGGGAGTTTTATGAGATTTTATTTAATTTCTGTGCAAGTCTCATTTGAATATTTTTTTCTATAAGGCGAGATTTTATGTTCCAAAAATTTACAATACTAAGAATGGGTTTAAACAACAGTCTGAATTAAAGATGTCTGAAGTTTCAGATTGCTAAGATTTGTTTATTTCAATATAACCTATATAGTGTAGCGACCAGTGTTAGTCCGTGTTCGAAGTCCGTGTTTCGACCTAACCTAATACATGTTTTGGCACGATTTGGTGTTGGACGCGCGTAGATGGATGTATTGAATTGTTTCAGAGAAACGTTCATACGACTAGATAACCGCGCTGAGGTCTTATAAACAGGTAATGCAGTGTTCATTAGTTTTAGAAGTATCTTTATCTTGTTTTATAAAAGGACAGAGTTGTAAACCTGTCGAAAATACTTGATACAGATAGGTTTGAGATTTTCATTTTCAAATGTAACCGGTCCTACTATTTACCGTCCAGTCACGTCCAGCCACGTCCAGTCATATTCAGTCAAATCTATTCACGTCCAGTAGTGAAAAACAGTATAGAAATACAGTCAAGTCCAGTAGAAGAAATAATACCATCCAGTCACGTGCAGTACAGGTAGTGCAATTGGCCATGGATGTGGCGATTACCCCTCGTTCAGTTGAAATAACTTTATGTTCAGGTTCCAATTTGGGTTCAAAAATAATATGAAATATAGCCGCGAGCGGCAATCCTCGGGTTGCAAGCACATATCGCAGACAATGAACCAACAACAGTAGTTTTAGACCTGGAAGCCGATTTGGCAAAACGTTATTTATTCCTTTTAGATCTAACCTACATAGTTACCACTGAAGAACAATCTGTCAATTCGCAAATTTGGGTGATTTACATCTGGGAATAGCAGGGATACTATTGAAGCTACGTTGAAATGCTTAACATATTTCCGAAAGAGCTTCTCCTGGATAATATAAAGCAACCAACTGCAAGGCTGTACCACCTATAGTTCCAGAGTTATAGACCCTAAAAGATGTGTTCATTTTTTGACAAAATTCAAGATGGCGGCCAAACCACGTGACCCAGGTCCAAAATTTTTGCATATTCCTAATCGCCATATCACAATGTATATATGTAGCCACTTTTCCCGTCCAAATCCGTTATTTGAAAAACCGACAATTTTGATTGGTCATTGGCGGCCATTTTGTTATACGGAGCAAATTTTCAAATCGTAATCTGAGATCCCCAGATCCATAGGTCATGTGTACCAAGTTTCGAGTCAATCGACCCAGCGGTTCCAGAGAAGATCTTGAAAGATTTTAGGGTAAATCCAAGATGGCCGCCAAAGCATCTGACCAATCAGCTTCTTCTTTGGGTATTCATTAGACCTAATGGGTTCAACTACCACGAACTCACCAAATTCATCATCGTTGTGTCCCATAACTTACATATAGTCATTTCTGCTATCGAAATCCGTTACATTAAAAATCGGATAATTGACAAATTTGGGTGAAATACGATGGAGAATAGCGGGAAAACTATTGAAGATAGGTAAAACGGTTGACATATTTCCGAAAGAGCGGCTCCTGGACAATATAATACAACAAACTACAAGGCTGTACCTATCGTAGTTCCAGATATATAGGCTCTACAAGATATGCTCCGTTTCTGACAAAATTCAAGATGGCGGCCAAACCACGTGACCGAGTACCAACATTTTTGCATATTCGTGATCGCCATATCACAATGCATATATGTAGCCACTTTCCCCGTCCAAATCCGTCATTTGAAAAACGGACAATTTTGATTGGTCAATGGCGGCCATTTTGTTTTACGGAGCAAATTTTCAAATCGTAATTTGAGAGCCCCAGATACATAGATCATGTGTACCAAGTTTCAAGTCAATCGACAAAGCGGTTCCAGAGGAGAAGATCTTTGAAATAATGCTTTTTTGGAAGGTAAATGCAAGATGGCCGCCAAGCCTTTTGGCCAATCGGCTTCCTCTTTGGATATGCATTAGATCTGACTGATCCCAATGACTGTGTCAACTACCTCACTATAGCGGTGTTAAAGAAAAACAGGTCACAAAATCTGGCGGAATAATAAAAATATGTAGTCACTTTTCCCATCCAAATGCGTGATTTGAAAATCCGACAATTTTGATTGGTCAATGGCGACCATTTTTCAACGGAGTAACTTTTAAAATAGGAATCTGAGAGAACTCGATCCATCAATTATGTATGTCAAGTTTTTGAGTCAATCGTCTCCGCAGTTCCAGAGAGGATGCTCTTGGAATGTTTAGGGCAAATTCAAGATGGCCACCAAAGCATCTGACCAATGGGCGTCTTATTTGGGTATTCATTACATCTGATGGGCTCAACTGCGGGGAATCCACTATATTCAGCAGCAGCGTGTCCAATAACATACATATAGTCACATCCGCTATCGAAATCTGTTACATGAAAATCCCATAATTGACAAATTTAAGCGATTTACGATGGAGAATAGTGGGAAAACTATTGAAGATAGGTGAAAAATGTTGGCATATTTCCGAAAGAGCTGCTCCTGGACAATATAATGCTACAAGCCGCAAGGCCGTACCACCTATAGTTCCAGAGTTATACCACTTACAAGATGTGTTCAGTCACTTTCTGACAAAATTCAAAATGGCGGCCAAACCCCAAACCACGTGACCGAGGACCAAAATTTTGCACATTAGTGATCGCCATATCGCAATGCATATATGTAGCCACTTTCCCCGTCCAAATCCGTTATTTGAAAAACCGACAATTTTGATTGGTCAATGGCGGCCATTCTATTTTATGGAGCAATTTTTCAAATCGTAATTTGAGAGCCCTAGATCCACAGATCCTGTGTACCAAATTTCGATTCAATCGACCCAGCGGTTCCAGAGGAGAAAACCTTTTTAGGTAAAATCCAAGATGGCCGACGAACCATCCGACCAATCGGCTTCTTCTTTTAACCCTATCTGGCCTGGGCGATTTGGGGTGTATCGCAGCCTGGGGGGGGGCGCGGAAAGTGCCCCCCTATATATTTTCTCTACCACTAAGGCTAGAGCGCTGAAACTTACCACACAGTATCTTGGGTTCAAGCCCTACCGGAAAATGTAAAAAAATCCAAGATAGCCGCCATGATGACGTCACAGTGACGTAATCATCTCGGAAGCCATTTTTCGGCCTTTTTGAGGTCGATTTTTCATTTTTCAGATTTTTCTCTCGAAAAAATCTAATAAAATAGAGAATAATTAGTTGTGCATAAATAAAATACTTTTCAGGCCTTTTATGCACGGAGAATGTGAAAAACATTGAGCGAAAAGATTGAAAAACACGACTTTCGCGGATACCACATGGCCGCCATTTTGAATTTACCCATGATCCTCTGCCCGGGGGTAATTGAAAATAGGCTCAAAATGACCCCAATAAGATAAACTTAAAAGTTATTAGGTTTCAGCCTCCTCGGTTTTGTCGTTTCGGAGCAGCAGAGAAAAGTTCACTAGGGGGGACTTTCCGCCCCCCCCCCCCAGGCCAGGTAGGGTTAATATGAGCTAGATTCCACATTCCCCAATACCAATACCTTCATCGGTTGAACAACGGTACAGTTGACACACAATCCGGCGGAATCACACATTAGCAATAACAATAGGTTTGCACGCCTGTGGCTTGCAACCCTAATAATGTCTTCATTTGAAAATTTGACAATTTTGATTCCTCTATAGCGGCGAAACTATTGAACCTACGTGAAAAGGGTAGATACACTTCTGAAAGAGCTGCTTCTGGGCTTCTGGACAATATAATACTACAAACTATAAGGCTGTACCTATCGTAGTCCCAGAGATATAGGCTCTACAAGATGTGCTCCGTTTCTGACAAAATTCAAGATGGTGGCCAAACCACGTGACTGAGGACCAAAATTTTTGCATATTCATGATCGCCATATCGCAGTGCATATATGTAGCCACTTTCCCCGTCCAAGTCCGTTATTTGAAAAACCGACAATTTTGATTGGTTAATGGCGGCCATCTTGTTTTACGGAACAAATTTTCAAATGCAAATCTGAGAGCACCAGATCCATTGAGCATGTGTACCAAGTTTCGAGTCAATCGACCCAGCGGTTCCAGAGGAGAAGATCTTGAAAGGTTTTATGGAAAATCCAAGATGGCCGCCGAACCATCTGACCAATCAGCTTCTTCTTTTGATATGCACTAGATCTCACATTCCCCAATGCTTTTGTGAAGTTTCGACTTCATCGGTTAAACAGCGGCCGGGATACAGTTGACACAAAATCCGGCGGAATCACACATTAGCAATAACAATGTCTTCATTTGAAAATTTGACAATTTTGATTCCTCTATAGCGGCGAAACTATTGAACCTACGTAAAAAGGGTAGACACACTTCTGAAAGAGCTGCTTCTGGACAATATAATACTACAAATTATAAGGCTGTACCTATCGTAGTCCCAGAGATATGGGCTCTACAAGATGTGCTCCGTTTCTGACTAAATTCAAGATGGTGGCCAAACCACGTGACTGAGGACCAAAATTTTTGCATATTCATGATCGCCATATCGCAGTGCATATATGTAGCCACTTTCCCCGTCCAAGTCCGTTATTTGAAAAACCGACAATTTTGATTGGTCAATGGCGGCCATCTTGTTTTACGGAACAAATTTTCAAATGCAAATCTGAGAGCCCCAGATCCATTGAGCATGTGTACCAAGTTACGAGTCAATCGACCCAGCGGTTCCAGAGGAGAAGATCTTGAAAGGTTTTAAGGAAAATCCAAGATGGCCGCCGAACCATCTGACCAATCAGCTTCTTCTTTTCATATGCACTAGATCTCACATTCCCCAATACGTATGTGAAGTTTCGACTTCATCGGTTAAACAGCGGCCGGGATACAGTTGACACAAAATCCGGCGGAATCACACATTAGCAATAACAATAGGTTTGCACGCCTGTGGCTTGCAACCGACCCAGCGGTTCCAGAGGAAAAGATCTTGAAAGGTTTTAGGGAAAATCCAAGATGGCCGCCGAACCATCTGACCAATCAGCTTCTTCTTTTGATATGCACTAGATCTCACATTCCTCAATACTTTTGTGAAGTTTCGACTTCATCGGTTAAACAGCGGCCGGGATACAGTTGACACAAAATCCGGCGGAATCACACATTAGCAATAACAATAGGTTTGCACGCCTGTGGCTTGCAACCCTAATAATGTCTTCATTTGAAAATTTGACAATTTTGATTCCTCTATAGCGGCGAAACTATTGAACCTACGTAAAAAGGGTAGACACACTTCTGAAAGAGCTGCTTCTGGACAATATAATACTACAAACTATAAGGCTGTACCTATCGTAGTCCCAGAGATATAGGCTCTACAAGATGTGCTCCGTTTCGGACAAAATTCAAGATGGTGGCCAAACCACGTGACTGAGGACCAAAATTTTTGCATATTCATGATCGCCATATCGCAGTGCATATATGTAGCCACTTTCCCCGTCCAAGTCCGTTATTTGAAAAAACCGACAATTTTGATTGGTTAATGGCGGCCATCTTGTTTTACGGAACAAATTTTCAAATGCAAATCTGAGAGCCCCAGATCCATTGAGCATGTGTACCAAGTTTCATGTGTACCAAGTCACCAAGTCAATCGACCCAGCGGTTCCAGAGGAGAAGATCTTGAAAGGTTTTAGGGAAAATCCAAGATGGCCGCCGAACCATCTGACCAATCAGCATTCCCCAATACTTATGTGAAGTTTCGACTTCATCGGATAAACAGCGGCCGGGATACAGTTGACACAAAATCCGGGGGAATCACACATTAGCAATAACAATAGGTTTGCACGCCTGTGGCTTGCAACCCTAATTAGGCAAAGCCTAGAAACGAGCGCAGATTAATTCTGCTTTGTTTCTAACCTTATGCCTAATCCATATCAATGATAAGAGCCCCTCGTAAACGTAGAATAATTATATCGTTCGCATCTGGCTTCGCCTAATTCATAATCAATTTTTGCACGAAGTGCTGTCAAGTCTTACAAGGGGAAAGTTTACAGTCTTATGCGAAGCTCTACTTCCATCTGTGTATATATATATAGTGACTAACAATCGTATATTTGTACTTGCCATAGATGGCACCATAATCGTGTGGCCCATATGGATTTGTGCTTTTTGGGAGATAGATATAGCTTATGCTGATGTGATGGCCATCATGACATCTTGGCTTTAATCCCCCTCTCGCCCCCAATTCCGAAAACATTTTTTTCATTGACTTTTGCTGACAGGGCTTAGAAGCTTTGTTTTTGTAATTATATATATTCCCAAAGGAAAAAAAGGGCCAGTGTGAAGATGTTCTGCCTGTTTGCAAGAGGGTAATTCTCTGGTGCTGGATTGATATCTTGTTCTTTTACAGACTTCAGATGGCCTGGGTAGGGGGAGCAGCTGTTGTCAATAACAAGCCCATCTGCGGGGGGGGGGGGGGAAGGGTTACACATTTAGTAATGTGTAAACGATGATACTCGTCTAGTTATTGTCCATTTGTCAGTATCAGTATTTCGTGATGATATCTAATTCTTCAGTTTTCTGGAAATATGGTAAACAGCCAATTGTTAGTTCACTTCAATTTTCCCATTGCTGTTTGTTGCCCACCTATTTTGAAGAAGTCAAATCAAATTGCCCTAGCCAGGTTGCCTCTTCTTGGACCAGTTTTATAGATTTTAACAGCTGATCTAGATGTCGATAGCCGCGTATATTTTTGACAGTGTACACTGATCCTGAAGATACTAATTACTCTCTAATGTGTTTGATGTTAACTTCTTGCACGCCAATTTAAATTGTCAATTGTGACTTAATCTATGAAATATAAATCGGCGAGTTCCTAAAGGAAGGCACATAATTTTGAGCACATTCTTCTCTCAAATATTTCCCTGTATCGGTTCGCCGAAACTGGTCTAGTGGGACTAGAATGATGTCTGGGACTCAGTGGAATGATAAGAACTGCTGCAGTAAAAACGTCTTTCTTTCCGTAAATATGGATTTCCTTCCATTCCCTTTCCTTTTCGGTATAACTGGCAAATGATTCTTCCTCCTGGAGTTTAGACTACCCCGACACATATACCGGTATAGATTGTTTGTAATCAGATTTGGAAGAAATTATCTTAATTTTACCACAAAAATGATTAATTCAGAACTTTGCAATATTAAAACAAGAGCTATTCGGTCCTGTCCTCCCTGTTTGTTGGGGCGGTCATTTTCCAGCGAAAGGCGACCCCTGGTGGCGAGGTTGATCTTGTGTTTTGACTTTGTCGTGTCATTCCAAAACAACATGATGCACGTCTATGAATCAACATGGAAGTTACCGGTCTTGAAAGGAATCATAAATTATGACAAGTTGTGCGATAATTATTGGCAGAAAAATTAGTCAATGCGCATTTGATCGGACCTACATATAAGAGTAAAACCATCTTGATATTGTTATAAATGATATATACAGATATATATTTTGGGACCGACAGTAGAGGCAACTTTGTTGCTTTGCAGAGGTTAATTTGGTTTGGTCTTTCATGAAAAATTTCATGGTGCATGCCTAAAAATGGTGTTTTCCAACCGGTACTGAAATTTACGTTACATGAACGATGGACCGTATTTGGTACATGTAGAAATTATCACTTTCAGCGAAATAAATATCTCCCTCGCAGTAGAAAATATCCCCCTTTTGATCTCGTATGACAAGCCAAGCTATTTTCACATACTCAACAAGTCTAATGTTGAAAATAACTGCAATTTCTTGCGCTGTAAACTTACCTTCACATACCTTATTGCTATCGTGTTCTTACGCGATTGCCCTATTGTAATTACATTACCACAGAACCAAAAATAGTTCCTGTGCTCCACAACGCCCATGCGCGAGTACCCAGAATCCAATCTGTCCGACCAAGTCACTTTCTTCTTCCCATTACAACTCGTAGTGGAAGGTCGTGAATCTTTGTGCTCCGAAAAAATTCTTGGATTCTACCACTGGATTACCACGAAATACCTGCGTATTCTACCTTGGATTGACCTTGGAGATTTCCTTGGATGAGTACCTTGGATATTACGTGGGATATACCAAACCTGTGATTCTAACAATTTACTGGTGACGATTACGCAGATATTGAGAGTAACCCGTCTTCGCTTTGTGCTCGTCGGTTATAGTCAATACGCTGGGGGAGTTCCTATTTCCGGTCGTTCACTCTTAACTTACTATCGTAAGTGGTGAAGACATCTGGCCATCTTCTACGCCGTCCTCCGTGTTGGTTTTGACCGTGCAAACGCCTCCTTTGGTCAAAACGAGACCGTTGTTTTTTTATGGATTCAGATATTTGGCCACTCCATTGCATCAACGGTTTCCGGTGTGGTGAATTTTCACTGCCGTGTCTCGCTCTGCCACTCCGACACCACAGGTGATTTATTCCCATATCTAGCATATCTATTCCTTCTTGTCTACTACTTCTAGCATCTAGCAACGTTTAGTACCTGGTCGTACGACTTTGCAGCTGGGCAATATGGCGTCAATTCCGGTTTTCACTCCGGATTGTAACTCATTCTGCCGTGTCAAAGCCTCACTCAGGTCCTCTATTCAACTCGTTGATCTATGATTTATGTAGACTGACGATTGAGTGTTGCTGTTACGTCATGAACGGAGCACTATCTCCGGATGTGACTTTATTGTCAGAATTTCGATCAAATTCGTTTGAACCATACGTTTTGGGTTTGTTTCGTTCAACTGTTTCAGCTTCACATCTTTACCCCCCAAAATTCTGGCAATGATGTCAAGTTTAGTCATCTTAATGAAACGGTAGAGATCGTGGTTTCCTAAGAATATGTGATCTTCTGCAGTTTCTTCCCTGGGGGATTCTGGTCTATCCTCTTTGTATTCCACTTCGGCTGTGCCATTAGACGTTGTGAACGGCTTCACTAAAGAAATCCTCTTAAGGATGTCCGCTGGTGGGAAATCAAAGTAATTAACTTTTTGAGTAATGTGTGTTGTTGCATTCATAATTGTGTAATATGAGGAAAAACAAAGAAAAAAATATAGGTTGGTGTGCATTTTTTAGCTGTAGGCAACGTTAAGTGGACTGACCCATGCTCAATTAGATAACCCAGAAAGCATAGGGAATAGCCCTAGTTTTGAAGCATATTGATTAAAAATTCATATAAATAGTATTTAACTATTTCTTATATTCTAACTGTTTGCAGATAATCACAATGTCTATCAAAATTTAGCAAATTGGATGGATGTTGGTGTGCAAAATTCTCGGGTAGAAGGCTTTTGAAGAAAATCCCCATCTCTTAGCCTAGGGAAGGGAGATAACCCAATAGAAAACAGGCAAAATGGCTGCCAAAGTCAAAAACCACTCGCCTTCTTACGTACACAGCTCGTCATGGGATTGTGATTACTCCGGTCAGTTACATCAGAACATGTCATCAGACTCAGTCACACATCACTTGAATCGTTTTTGAAAAATCAAGAAATCGTGTGCATTCCCTCATCTTCATCAGGAGAATGTGGAATTGATGGCAGACTTCTTTTTGGTGACGGTGATGTAGCGTCTAACACCGCGGTCAGTGGACATCATTTCCGATGTTACGTAACCAGAAGAAACTACGTTTTAGCTATTTCTCCTTGAGGTTACATTCATCGAGGCTGTGCCTGGCCTTGTCATTTTGCTCTTTCTTTCACATCATAGGCGCTAATTGGCTTGACCTGATCTGGTGGTTTATCCCCATTTCCGGGAGCATCCTAGTGTGGGAAAAGAGACTGGTGTCGCTTGTCAATGTTTCTGGCTTGGAGTGGAATAGTTCAAGCACATGTAATAGTTTGTTTATGCTTTATGTGGACATTTTTTCAGTTTCATTAATCCCACAAGATACTGAGCTGTCCTCGGAGATGATTGTAGTTCAGCCATTTTGTAGTGTAAGCAACAGTAATTCATCCTCTTCTGTTTTTCCTTAAAGTGATGACATAGAAGGGCCTTCATTCATGGGAGTTGTTGTTCTTTTCTCAGAGACTGAGGGTATCATTGCGTGGCGTTTATGGTCTGTTCCAGTAGGCACCTAAATCCTTTTTTTGGAGGTCAATGCCACCGGCACTTGCTCTACTTTGCACGGAGAACCTTTTGACGGTGTTTTTCCTCCAAATGGCGCCATCCTTAAGGTTGGTGTTTAGAAGGTTGAGAACATAGTTGTTCGAGCTGCTTCTGCTGCAGCGGAAGTCCAGGAAATCTCAAGAACCAACGCTTGTTTTTGTGACATGCAACATAGCTTTTGACCTTCATAAATGCTAATGGGGAATAGCATTTGTTCCTCAAGTGGCATCTGCTTTTAGGGATCGTCGCTACGAGTCTCTCACCTTTCCGGTATTTCTGACCCTCTATTAGGTAGTTACGACCGGGTGACAGCTACACGTACACCTCCAGGTCGCATGCTTCAATTATGGGAAATCAGGACTATATCTGATCCTGGTTTATATTTCTCATATTACGATCCCAGCAGCCACTGGCAGTGTCTTGCAGGTTATGGCGCAACTTTAGTTGAAGCGATTTCATTTTCTGGCCGCTGCTTCTCTGATGACAACTCAGCAACCGGCCGCCGGTCACATCAGCAAGATGTTGATTCGATCCAGTTCCGGCTTCCCTCAGCCAGGTTTGTCTTCCACCGAAACGACTTGTCTTCAAGAGTATCTTCATATATTGCGGTTGTAACAGAACAAAGAAGTCCTTCCATCTCGGGTGTTTCTCCGAGGACGCCATACAAACTAGCTCCTCTCTTCACCTTGCAACCGATTTAAATGTATCGGTTAGGAACGGATATCTTATTCAGCCATCGATCATATATGATGATATGCGATCTCACGGGTTATTCCGCTGTTTCCGGTGTCCACCCATCGTTCCACGTCATTCTTTCTTCCCTTTCCTGGAGAAGGATGGATGGATGGAGTCGTTTGTACACTCCGTCGTTTTCCGATGGGTATAGAGATCCACTCCGACGTTCCATTTCCTGGGCTGGTTTGGGCACTGCTTCGTTGTTGGGAGACTGTCTTCCAGCATGTGACATCAACTTATAACCTACAGTGATCATGGATGACGGTGTTTTTATACTTCGGCAGTCTGGTAGCTCACTGTCAAACTTGTGTGGCTTACTACCGCGGGATTTCGGCAGATACTTCATGTGGGAAACTATTGTCTGTGTCTTCGTACAATATAAATTGTCTAGTTATATTTATTTCCCAGACTTCGCTAGTGTATGCTTTTGTCGATACATGGAGTACGATCCGGAGTTCGTCATCCCAGCATATCTACGGGTTCTACACTCCGGAGTTGCTGCCAAGTACCAGTCGCCTTATGACTTACTTTCCTGGGAGTTCGTCTATCAAAATCTGTCCAACATTTATCTTGAATGATGACAGAGTTATGGGCCCTGATAGAGCTCTCTGGTACATGCACGTGCTATTGTTCTAACTACAGGGCCAGCGTCAATTTATCCCTTTCGGTTCCTCTTTTATTACCAGGAGATATGAAATATGTTCTTCCTGGCTTTCCAATACTTCTCGTTTGGCGTACACGGACGTACCTGCGGAGGCAATTTCACTGTCCTAGGAATTGGTTCATCAGATCAGGGCTGTCCTGACATCCTGATTCCTGTGGACTGATATTTCCGTGAACGATATTTGAGGGCCGTAATCTGAAGGTTTGCGATACGTTTGTCTGTCACCACCTCTGGGATTGGACGCTGTTCAGACGGGATTGCTACACCCTGGGACCGCTTTTGGTGCCCAGACCGTTCGTGACCCGTCGATCTATATGCACTAGACCTCCTAGTGATTTTACCAATTTTAAAAATGTGGTAAGTGAACTTGCTCTCCCCAATTTTCAAAGGGGGGAGGAGGTTTTGGTCTAGTGCCTGTTAGCTTATTCGCTGGGCCCGCTTATAAATAATAGGGCTGGATGATTATATTGATGGCCATATCGACATTCTAAATACCTTTATTGCCTTCGATTACGTTGCTGACTCCTATCTTCTCCTTCGCCTATGCTTGAGATTCCTTTCTGTTTTCGACCACCAATTCCCTCCGTCCTGCTATGGTATTCTAGCAATAAGGTATGTGAAGATAAGTTTTACAGCGCAAGAAATATGAAAAATTTGAAAATCAATTTTCCTATTTCTAGGCTTAAACTCACAGACCGTGATGGCCCCCCCAGCCTCCCCGCTGATGGGTTATCCACACTGTGTTGAATAGGAAGAAGGAAGTGACGTGGTCGGACAGATTGGATTCTGGGTACTCGCGCATGGGCGTTGGGGAGCACAGGAACTATTTTTGTTTTGTGGTAATGTAATTACAATAGGGCAATCGCGTAAGAACACCGATAGCAATAAGGTAAGTGAAGTTTAAGCTTAGAAATAGGAAAATTGATTTTCAAATTTTTCAGTTTTGTTGAAAATCATTTACGGTCCCTTGTAGCACACATTGGCATTAAGTGAGACCCATTTGTATACGCCCGCTGAAAAAAGCAGACGTGTATTGGATGGCGTTGTCCGGCCGTCCATCCGGACGCCTGTCCGTCCGTTTCGTATCCGGGCTGAATATCGCGCACTTTTCGAACTACGCATTCGACGTTTGGTAGGTAGGTGCACTAGGGGGAGACGACGTGTCGTGCTTTGCTTTCGCTCATGTGGGCCTTTTCCATGGCAACCAGACACACTCTCTTTATCTCAGTCATTGTAAAGGTAGTTTCTCTCGTGTTCGGGCTATATATCGCACACTATTCAAGCTACTGATCTGAAGTTTGGTAGGTAGGTGCATTAGGGGGAGACAACTTGTCATGCGTTGCTTTCGCTCATGTGAGCCGTTTATATGGCAACCAGACACACCCTCTTTATCTCAGCCATTTTAATTGTAGTTTCGCTCGTGTCCGGACTGTGTATCGTACACTTTTCAAGCTACACATCTGAAGTTTGGCAGGTAGGTGTATTAGGGGGAGACGACGTGTCATTTGATGTTTTCCCTCATTTGGGCCGTTTCCATGGCAACCAGCCATACCCTCTTTATCTCAGCCATTGTAAAGGTAGTTTCTCTCGTGTTCGGACTGTATATGACACACTTTTCAAGCACTCATCTGAAGTTTGGTAGGTAGGTGCATTAGGGGAGACGATGTGTCATGCATTGCTTTTGCTCATGTTGGTTGTTTCCATGGCAACCAGACGCACACTCTTTACCTCAGTCATTGTAAGGGTAGTTTCCCTCAAATCCGGGCTGTTTATCGCACACTTTCCAATCTTCGGATCTGAACTTTGGTAGGTAGGTAGGTTCATTACGGAGAGTCCTTGTTTTCTTGTACAATACTACATGTAACTATCACATGTAAATCCATACAGTGCTGAAAGTTTTCAGTTCACTTTTCCACTTGTTCAGACTGATATGTTTTTCGGGCGTATTTTGAGCTCAGACAGAGCTCTTGTTGGGGATTTGACCGACACCGCAAGTTTCATGCTAGTTCAATCTTGAACGTCGCTCGACTGGGCTAAGCCGGTCGAGCGACGTTCAAGATTGAACTAGTTCCATGCAGACTATTCAGGTTGAGGTTGTAATTTCCAACTATTCAGATTGAGTAAAAGGCGAATCCGGTAGCCTTGATCAGTTCCCTGTCGCAAACATAATGGGTATTCAACACTGAAGAGAAGACGATGTTTTTCAAAGCCGCATCGTCCTGACGTGGAAAATCGGCAAAAAAAAACGTGTACCCAACAGTGTTTTCTGGTCGTCCAAGACGTCCCTGGTAGGAAACATCAGATTGCACTCATACCAATAATTTTCATACACATCTTCAAAGATGGAACCAAAAATTCACGTAGTTGTTTATTTTAGATCTCCGTTTCTCCGCCTTGTTGTTGTTGTGATCTGTGCAGACGACATTAAGGCAAACTGCTCACAACAATATTTTAACCGGTAAGCTACTCTGCCATGGTAAGAGAATGAGTACTATAAAATTTGAGTAAAATAAATATATATGGTGAACAGAAAATCGTTACTAAACTATGTTCTTTTAATTTCGTTTTTATCAGTCATTTCAAAGTGTGTATGGTCATTTCAGTTGAATGCGTTTAGAAATATCGGCAAAAAACCATAGCAGCGACGTATTGTTTTCAAAAGTTCTGCTAGGAGTTTCGTAGCGATCAGGTTTCAGGGGTGATTTCGGTTACCCTTCGGTTGCCACTCTTTCCTTCCTGTGCGGAAAGTGCGCCGGTGTAGACAAGTGTGCAACATGTAACCACCTGGGTCATCTATACACGTTAAGACTGAACCTGGGATCGTGTGTATCCGTTTTCATCCCACTTTCGGCAACTATGGGTGAATTCCCCGATATCAACGCTACGTGATGTCATCAACCGATCAGCTAAACTCTACGGACATAAGGCATCAGACTACAGTCCGGGTCAGTGCCCGCGATCTACATTGTTTAGAAATTTGAGTGCAGATCTTTATGGATTTTATGAGCTGCGATTTTTCAGCATTTCTGATACATCTGATATTTCAACTTGTAGATGTTGATTTGGGCCACTTTGGGAAAAGCATGGTGGATGGAGATATGATCAGTGAAGGGTGAGAAGGCGCCCTGTTTACAAATTGAATGCCATTCTGTAGCACCAATCAGCTGTCAGTGGCGGAAATTTGAAATTTCCATGGTCAACATCTGGCAAGACTTTCACAGTTAGTGTCCCACATTGTGAATATTGTCATGCCAAGTGGATTTATGAATTTTTCTGAATTTTTTGTGATTTTTTATGCTAATACATAACAAGTAACAAAATTAATAGTGGGTTGGTGGCTGACACCTGATATTTTCACATTTGACCAGAGAACTTTAAATCATCACTGCGGCAGTTTTGACTTGATCAACTTCATGGACTTGAAATCTGACGCAGAATATATTCCTCAATGTTATTTAGGAGTTTTCTCAGTAATAATAACTGTTTACAAGTAATATGTGCATCTTTCTAATTACTGCCAGCAAGATCTTGATGAGATGTAGATCCATCCCATTGAACTGACATATATTCTCTATATGGGAGTTGTGTATACCATAAACACCTCTGTGTTATATTTAGTTTTGTGTTGTGTACACATTTGTGTATATTGCTGTCACTTATTACAGGATTAAACATGCCTTTGATCTTTGTATCAACATCAAATTGTAATCACATTTGATAGATTTATGGGATGACCTACTGATTACATGGGGAAGTTAACCACTGCCCTGACGGATTTTTACCAAATATAGTCTAAATGAGCAGCTTGTAAATAAATTATGTTTTGTCACGTTTTGAATTTAATTTTTCTTTATTTTTAAATTTCAATTTGAAAAATTTCATAAAAAATGAATTAAAATAAAAAAAATAATAATTTAAAATAGTGTTTAACATATCTAGTTAATGCTTTAGACTTCTTTTTATAGGCAGAAGGATTGTCGACTTGGTGCTTTTTACCAGATGGAAAAATATGTACAGGTTTGTGAGATGTACAGGTTTGAAGTCATGTGACGCAGTCAGTATGTCGGCACCTCTTCCCACTTCCCTTATATGTGTTGTAATTGTACTTTTTACTTGTACCTCAGTCTTAAGTCATATGGGGCAAACTGAGGGGAAATTATCTTGGTATATAGGCTGTAAAATCTCTATCTGTGCATAGTTTTATCTGTGCCTTCTCAAGATAGTTTGGAGATGGGTATGGTTTGTTCAGATGAGAGCATTCTTTATTTTAACAATGGTTCCATCCCTGACAGGCATCAGACAACAGTTAATCACTTCCAGATCAGTGCCTACATTGTTTAGACATTTGAGTGCAGATCTTTATGGATTTTATGAGCTGCGATTTTTCAGCATTTTTGATACATCTGATATTTCAACTTGCAGATCAGGCTTCAAACTGTACTTCCTGGTGTTGATTTGGGCCACTTTGGGAAAAGCATGGTGGATGGAGACATGATCAGTGAAGGGTGAGAAGGCTCCTTGTTTACAAATTGAATGCCATTCTGTAGCACCAATCAGCTGTCTGTGGCGGGAATTTGAAATTTCCATGGTCAACATCTGTCAAGACTTTCACAGTTAGTGTCCCACAAGGTGAATATTGTCATGCCAAGTGGATTTATGCATCGGTAGTTTTCTGATTTTTTTGTGATTTTTTATACTAATTTATAACAAGTAACAAAATTAATAGTGGGTTGGTGCCGGACACCTGACATTTTCACATTTGACCAGAGAACTTTAAGTCGTCACTGCGGCTACAGTTTTGACTTGATCAGCCCAATTTTTTTCAGGCTGACTCATGAACAACGGACAAATATTAGAGTTGTTTCAAGTTTATGTTATGAAATTCTTAATAAAATAAAATATTTTTTTTAATTAATTTTAATCAATTTTTTAATTATCATTTTTTTTTTTTTTTTGCCAAATGTGGTTGAAATAAACATCATACTAATTGCTGGATAACATCTCTTGTATTGTTATGCCATTTCCGCGACAAAATTTAAACCCTTTGGAGTGATTGATTTGGAGTGATTGATGACTGATTTTTCAGTACTAGGGTCTAATAGTCAATGCCAAATATGACGAGGTCCACTTAACACAGCTGGTAATTATGAGCAAATTAACTTTCAAGATACAATAAAATGCAAATGGAAGAAAGAAAATTCACATAGATACAATTACATACTTTTTTTCAAAATCTAGACCTCAGTTCAAATCTTCAATGCTTCAATCATTTATGCATAAATTCACTTTATATCAGTCTAAAACCACATGAAATTAATAATAATCATATCACCTTATGAAATTTGAGGTCTTTAAGACGACAGGGCTTGTGCGCGTGTGATCTTTAAGATGTTGTAACGCGAAGTCGTCTCAAGACACAGGGATGGTCTTCATAAAACCTAAACAATAATAGTTTCCACGGCCCGGCCTCTGAGATTTCTCGAAGTCTTGACAACCTCTTTAAATGAGAGAGGATACAACGAAAACGAAGTCTGTTGAATATTAAGCCGATTTATTGTAAATTCATTCCACCTAACTTAGGAATGACCGGCATCATTTGGCAGGCAGACTAGCACAACCTCATCAACATCAGACTATTCTGTAAACAGTCATTTTCGGAACTGGAGATAGCAATAACCATTATCGGAGACTTGAGCCTCTGTGAGACCTGATGGTTTAGCCATCAGGGAGATCTGGTGTTACTAGTCTTCATGGAGACCTGGTGTTACCAGTCTTCAGGGAGACCTGGTGTTACTAGTCTGACTATATGTGCCGTTCATTCCGTTATATACAAAGCTAGACGTTACAACGTCAATTTAACCCGGCATAAATGTCCTTACGAATTCGGTACAATTATGACTAGCAAATCACAAAACTGTCGCATTGTATAAATTAATTCGTCAAAACCAAGGTTAAATCATTACACTTACATAAACGGTTTCTATATTATCTGTATAAATTTGAACTTGCATAACTGATTCTCACAAATAGTTGTGTTTGCAATAGCCGACCTAAAGGGTCATGGAATAGTATTTCGGAAATAGTTTTGTCAAAACACATCACAATATCAAGGTTTGCATGCACACGGATTTATATAAAATTGGTAAATGAAAAGTCAGAATTTATGCATTTATATGGTGGTCAAGAATCGACATCTTACATATCTTCCAACAATGAAAGATGAAAAATACGAACGAAGATCGTTTATTCATCTGAAATTATAAACACAAAATGCGTAAAGCAGGAAGAATAATAGCAAAACGTGAAAGAATAGTCCATTATGAATAGCCAAGGTCGTTATCCGAAATATCAGTCGAATACCGGAAACAATTTATTCAATTACCGTAGTCCATATTCATTGCGTAAGGTCATCAGACCATATTTATTATCATTTCTCAATGAAAGTACCCTAAGTATGTGGGACACGTGCCAGTCACTGACAAGTGTGGACATGTCAAAACAATGTGCTCAAAACATGGCGCAAACAATTGCTGGAAAATTCATCCATTAGCTTCAAATCCAAAATAGTTTACCAACACATTAGATGTTCATGAAAATGAAAACAAATACCATTTATCTATATCAAAATGTCAAAACGCCAACCTACATGCAAGATAATGTCAGAACAGTGAAACAAGAAATAAGCAAATGAAAAATACGATAATAAGAAGACAGGAACTGGTGCTAGAACCTGCGTGAATGATCAGTTCAACAGCCACTAATACACCAAAACTTGACCTCAAGTGAGAGTACGTTTCGTGCACCAAAACGCACACCCACTGGCAAGAGTGACAAAAGAGAGAAAAAGCAAAAACAAAAACAGTACAAAGGAGTATACAAAGATGGAAAAACATAGGCGCGTAGAACAGTCTCCAGAGCACTGTCTAGTTGCAGTTCATGCATTACAATGTCACCGAGTGAAACAAAATTTGAGAACAATAGCCATATAGATTACAATGTGTGCAAAAGATATACAAAAGCGCGACAAGGGTACAAGCAAAACCATGGTGTAAGAAATACATGTCGAAATGTCATTCACTGACATGTCAATTATCATACTCAATGCCTGTCAAGAAGTGGCATTCAAACGGGCAATAATTCTGGTAACATTCAAGTGGTTGCGAATGGCAATGTTAGGCATTTGAATCATATCTGCAAGAAATGCGAATTCTTCAGAATAGAGAGTATCAGACTCTATGTTCCAGCCTACACCAATAAGAACATACTTATTCCAAAACAGAATTAACATACCATTTCATTGCAAGAAAAACTATGATGTCAGAGAAAGGATTCACACGGGGAAACTCGATCAGTAATGACAAAAGTATTCTGCACAAATTGACAACGCGCATTATTCAATTCATACCACTGCATGGTATTCAATATTGTTGCAACAAAAATATTTATCACAGACAATTATTCTGTGGTTATGTCTCAAACAGTCTTCCATAACTGTCACCAAGTATCGGATTTCTCTAGCATCGACTGTGCTGATTTAATATACCGTACCCCATCCGCAAAGGTTAACATTTGGACCTTACATGTTACTCATTATGAAAGCTAGAAATTTATGGTTGACTTGGACACAATATTTACGTGTTAATTGAAACCAATTTCTCATTCAACATATTAGACTTATATCTGAGGATCCAAAATAAACAAATAACCACAAATATTCACGATATCCAGGCTCTCATAGCCGAATCAGGGATTATGAAGGTTCGTCAACCAACACGAACATGCTTCCATAGCATCTACTAAGCATTTATATGCTTCAAACCAGTAGTACGTACATGTACTCAGTGTATCTTAGGACCTGTCAATCATGTACGCGATAATTTTAGTTCCATGTAGCCAATATTGCGTTAAGTGTTTTAGCTTACCAGCTTACACTTTTATGGCAACTAATCGCGATAAACGTCCTAATAAAAAAAATCATTGTGGAACCACGTCACAATATTATCGTCCAAAGGTCAAAGGCTAGATTTATCAATCTGCAAATCACTAAATTTATCAGTCACAAAGGAATTCATGCAATCTCCAGCTTCACCATTGATTCATCAACTTCACTGGGGCATGCAGTATTATCAACAATCAACAAAACATGCACAATATACGAGACACGTCAACAATTCATATAAGGCATGATTATGGCACATATAACATGATCGTTCAAGGGAGAGAGAGAAAGTTAAGGGTTAAACCTCGCGTTCAATACATGCTTACCAACCTGTCTGAGGATTCAGTCCCGAATGTTCCAAGAAAGTTACAAGAACATAATGTCTTAGAGTTCGTTAGGCATGACCCAGTTCTGTAAAGTACACACTGTTCATCACACGCACTATTGTCAATCAGTGGGAACTTCACAACGTCAGACAGAAAGTTCAGGGAAGTTCAGGCAGAGAATATACCACAACACAGTTATGTTTTCAATCACTACGGCCATTTACAAGGCTCTTTTAAATGAAACGAATCAAACTGTACCTGTAGATATTGTTTCCACGGAATGGACTCGTTCCAGAGGTTTCTGGCACACGCTGTCACGTCACCAAGGAAGAGGAGAAACATGTCGCTGTTATAGGAAGGAACAGTGCTTGGGTCGATCATCTTATCACTAAGATGGACATCACTCATGGCAGTTGTGGACATCAGTTTGGAATTCCATCCAGTCAGAATTACAAGGCAGTTCAAGGAGGCGTTGAACAGGGTCGTACATTTCACAATGATCAAAAAAACAAGGGCACCAAATGTTTTCATCAGTCACCGTCCCCGTCTGGGTGACTTAATTACCGTCTGCTATACCTCAGCAGGTGCAAAAAGGAAGGAAGGTCCTTTACCTGTTCTCTTTGTAATTGATAATTGTCCTTGGCCTGAATATCAGTTCGAAGATTGTCCAAAAGTTTCGTGACGCCTTGAGCAATGGCCTGGAGCTCCTGTACTTTTACTGGCTCAGCCATTTTGTCCAAAAATTAGTACTCTCAATGTCCTCGGTCGATCGTCTAAATCTGTTGTCTCATGATCTTGTAGTTGTATCCAAAAGAAAATTGTCTTTATCCGAAAGCAACGCTCGCCATTATGAAATTTGAGGTCTTTAAGACGACAGGGCTTGTGCGCGTGTGATCTTTAAGATGTTGTAACGCGAAGTCGTCTCAAGACACAGGGATCGTCTTCATAAAACCTGAACAATAATAGTTTCCAAGGTCCGGCTTCTAAGATTTCTCGAAGTCTTGACAAACTCTTTAAATGAGAGAGGATACAACGAAAACGTCTGTTGAATATTAAGCCGATTTATTGTAAATTCATTCCACCTAACTTAGGAATGACCGGCATCATTTGGCAGGCAGACTAGCACAACTTCATCAACATCAGTCAATTCTGTAAACAGTCACTTCGGAACTGGAGATAGCAATAACCATGATCGGAGACATGAGCCTCTGTGAGACCTGACGGTACTGCCATCAGGGAGACCTGGTGTTACTAGTCTGACTATATGTGCCGTTCATTCCGTTATATACAAAGCTAGACGTTACAATGTCAATTTAACCCGGCATAAATGTCCGGCAGGCAGACTATGATTAGCAAATCACAAAACTGTCGCATTGTATAATTCATTCGTCAAAACCAAGGTTAAATCATTACACTTACATAAACGGTTTCTATGTTATCTGTATAAATGTGAACTTACATAACTGATTCTCACAAATAGTTGTGTTTGCAATAACCGACCTAAAGGGTCATGGAATAGTATTTCGGAAATAGTTTTGTCAAAACACATCACAATATCAAGGTTTGCATGCACACAGATTTATATAAAATTGGTAAATGAAAAGTCAGAATTTATGCATTTATATGGTGGTCAAGAATCGACATCTTACAACCTGTTAAAACTCAGATGTTTGTTCCACACACAAAGAATTTCCAAAATGATTTCTGCATTAATTTTGTAACTTTAATGAGACAAATGAAATCTGATTAACTGAGTCAACAATTAATCTGACTGTTGATGGTTTCACATTTTTGTGTGTCTATTGCCAGTCGCATTTGCATTATAGCACATACTTTCTCTTCATTTCATTTCCACTATGTCCAGGATTATAAGTTTGTAATTTTCTTTCATATTCATATCAGAGATCTTGTGGGTATCAAGGAACATGGATTACAGGCACCAAATATTGGCAACCCCCCCCCTTCACCCACCCCACACATCAAATAGTTTCTCTGGGAATTTCGCACGGTGTGACTCAGATGTATGGCCTCCAACTCTGTTGGAAGATAGGCCTTGCTCTCTGTAAGTTGCCACTTTAATGTTTCACCAAACAGTTAACAGTTTAAGTGAGGCAACTTCCATCTGTTTTCACCTTCCATGGTTGTTAATGTAGCAGAGATCAGCAAATGACCATCAGATATGTTGTCATTGGATTTTATTCTTATTTTTATCTATGTTGTGTTTTGACAAGTGTTCACTGTTTGCAAACCTGCATTCATGGACTTGAAATCAGACACAGAATATATTTCTCAATGTTCTCAGTAATAATAACTGTTTAGAAGTAATATGTGCATTTTCTAATTACTGCTATCCAAATGTTGATGATATGTAGATCCATCCAATTGAACTGACATATATTCTCTACATGGAAGTTGTGTATACCATAAACACCTCTGTGTTATACTTTTGGATGTGTGGTGTACACATTTGTGTATATTGCTGTCACTTATTATAGGATTAAACATGTCTTCGATCTTTGTATCAACATCAAATTTTAATAATTTGATAGACTACTGGGATGACCCACTGATTACGTGGGGAAATTAAACACTGTCATGGAGGAAAGTTTTACCAAATGTAGTATAAATGAGCAGCTTGTAAACAAATTATTTTTTATCAGATTTTGAATTTTTATTTTTTTATTTTTAAGTTTTATTTGAAAAAATTCATAAAAAATGACTGAAATTAATTAAAAAATAATTTAAAATAATGTTTAACATATCTATTCAATGCTTGATACTTTTTATTATAGGCAGAAGGATTGTCTACTTTGTGCTTTTTACCAGATGGAAAAATATGTACAGGTTAGTGAGATATTGTACTTTTTACCTTAAGTCATATGGGCAAAATGAGGGACAATTATAAAGGGGGTACCCTTGGAAAAAAGGCTGTGAAATCTCTATCTGTGCATAGATTTGTCTGTGCCTTCTCATGATAGTTTGGGGATGGGTATTGTTATTTCAGGTGAGAGCATCCTTTATTTCAACAATGTTTCCATGACTGACAGGCATCAGACCGGAGTTAATCACTTCCGGGTTGGAGCCCTCGAACTACATTGTTTAGAAATTTGAGAGCAGATCATTATGGATTTTATGAGTAGTGATTTTAAGCATTTCTGATACATTTGATATTTCAAATTGCAGACGAGGCTTCAAACTGTACTTCCTCGTGTTGATTTGTGCCACTTCGAGGAAAGCATGGCGGATGGAGAAATGAACATTGAGGGGTGAGAAGGCTCCCTGTTAACAAATTGAATGACATCCGGTAACACCGATCAGCTGTCAATGGCGGTAATTTAAGATTTCCATGGTCAACTCCTGTCAAGACTTTAACAGTTAATGTCCCACAAGGTGAATATTGTCATGCCAAGTGGATTTATGCATCGAGAGTCTTTTGGGTGTTTGGTTATGTTTAGTACTCCGATGCCCTATTTCCACTTTTACTATTTATCAATTTGACGTCACTATGACGCCACATCTGGTCACGTGACATCTGGGTCAAAGGTCACTTCCGGTCAGCAAGAGTTATCTGCCCCTAAATTAGACCCCATGTAGCCGTAGCCGCCTTTACACCAATTTGCGATTTCTGCCCTTAAATGGAGGCCAATTTCCCCTTTTACTACTTATCAAATTGACGTCACATACGGTCACGTGACATCCAGGTTACATCCGCGTGAAAGGTCATTTCCGGTCACGTGATGGCCCAGCAATAAGCCCCTACAGACCCCAGTGACTTCCAATGTTAATCTTTCGGAATGCACGTCATCAAACATGACAATACCGCCAGCCATATGCCCAGCATAAATGGCAAGAGGGGTACCCTCAGTTTCCCCACATAGTCCGAATGGTCCTTTGTGGGCGGTTGTACCATGTAGAGTAGTAGAGAAAAAGAAGTTTCTGGGGTGCAATGGAGTGCGTTTTGAGGAGATAAGGGCCTTGTTCGAACTGGCTACCTGGTAGAGTTACCTGTGTGTGTGGTGGTGGTAGTGGTGTGTGGTGGTGGTGATGGTGGTGGTGTGGTGTGTGTGTTTGTGGTGGTGGTGGTCGCCGTGGTGGTAGTGGTGTCCGTATATATATAGGGATTAACACCTGTCCCTCATCAGTTCATGAGTGGGTGAGTGAGAGTGAGTGAGTGAGTACCCAACGCCCGTGAGGCATGCCCAACGCCCGTCTTAACGCATGGACGCAGTAACGATGGTGAGTGAGTGAGTTAGTGAGTGGTCATATAAGGTCGTGTGTACACCATTAGCCTCAGTCTGTGTCACCCCTTGCGTCTTAATACCATGATACAGATGAGAGAAAAACAACAACAAGGAGGACAGGTCAATCATTTTATTCTCCCTCAAGTACATCATACCCACACTGGGGGGAACCGCGTTGAGTATGTTTACAATTCTCATATGCTCTTGTCCAATCAGAAGCCGTCCTTTGAGAAAGTTCAAACTTAGGCTATGGTCGCGTTTGGCCTAAGAGTCGTCGGGCAGTCCAGGATACCGTTGAGGTAGAATGTCCTGAAACAGTTGTTTGCGCATTCTGATCGCATTTTCCAGGGCCTCGGTGAGTGGTATCCTCTTCCAAGTGACCCTTGGTCTTCATGATGGACCTGTGTGTGGGGTCGCCTTTCATTTCAAGTTTTCCTGATGCACGGGCGCATTTGGATGTACGCCTGTTGTAAGTTATCCTGTCCAGCGTCTTCGATTACCGCAGCATAACTATTAATAGCTTCATGTACAATACGATCCCAGAAGGTAGGTTCTTCCTCACTTCCCTGGGATATAGGCTAACTATCTGAGATCAAGCTCTCTGTATCAGTAGATAGACTCTCAGCAGCCAATGGTTAATATATGTGCATGTGATTGGATTGTTGACAATGCGTTAAGGCGTTGAGATAAGGTGTTAAGGCATTGAGATAGGGCATTAAGACGAAACAATGGGCGTTAAGGCGTAATGACGGGCGTTATAGCGTAACGATGGGCGTTGACGAGCGTCGCTGCATTTCGTTGAATTAGTTGCAATTCCATGGAATATCTAGAAAAATCAGAGCTTCTGGACTATTTCACCAGGGCGTTGAGGCGTTGGGCTGGGCTTTGGCGGGCGTTAGTGTCCATAAAAGCAAGCGTATTCCAAAAACGTGCACAGTCGACGTTCAACTAAATTTATAAACATGGTTTATACATGCTCTGAGTGCGAACGCACGTTCACCAGACGTTACGAAATGATGCGACACCAGAAGAATATACATGGGATTGAAGACTCCGAGAAGCCCACTGAGGAGGCAGATAATGACATCGAAACAGAGACTGCTGAGAGTCTATCTACTGATATGGAGATCTTGATCTCAGATAGTCCGCCTACATCCCAGGGCAGTGAGGAAGAACCTACCTTCTGGGATCGTATTGTGCACGAAACTGTTAATAGCTATGCTGCGGTAATCGAAGACGCCGGACAGGATAACTTGCAACAGGCGTACATCCAAATGCGCCCCTGCATCAGGAAAACTGCCATATGGCCATCTATGAATGGTATAGCCTGCTTCCGCTTGAACTGAAAGGCGACCCCACGTACAGGTCCATCATGAAGACCAAGCGTCACATGGAAGAGGATATGGGGTTACCACCCACCGAGGCCCTGGAAAATGCGATCAGAATGTGCAAACAACTGTTTCAGGGCATGCTACCTCAACGGTATCCTGGACTGCCCAAGGACGCTTAAGCCAAAAGCGACCCTAGTCGAAGTTTGAACTTTCTCAAAGGACGGCTTTTGATTGGACAAGAGCATACGAGAATTGTAAACATACCCAACGCGGCTCCCCCAGCATGGGTATGATGTACTGGAGGGGAGAATAAAATGATTGACCTGTCATCCTTGTTGTTGTTGTCTCATCTGTATCATGGTGTTAAGACGCAAGGGCTCACTCACTGACTCCTTCTCACTCACTCAATCACTCACCATCGTTAGTGCGTCCATGCGTTAGGACGGGCGTTGGGTACGCCTCACTCACTCACTCATGGACTGATGAGGGACAGGTGTTAATCTCTATATGTACAGACACCACCACCACCACGGCGACCACCACCACCACAAACACACACCGCACCACCACCACTACCACACACCACTACCACCACACACACACACACAGGTAACTCTACCAGGTAGCCAGTTCGAACAAGGCCCTTATCTCCTCCAAGCGCACTTTATTGCACCTCCGAAACTCTCTTTTCTCTACTACTCCTACTGTTCACGTCGCCAATGACGACACAGATGACATGGACATCCCTCAAGTCGTGGTCTGTACCACGAGAGCTTCAATTTGACAACCTATACAGCCTATTAGGACCAAGACTGGTCCATCAATCACTCAACAGACCCCCACGCGCCCCTAAAATGCATGCTTTCTATACTACGGCCAGACTGCGCATGCGCAGAATGATGAAACAGGACTAGACACCAGTTCAATCCGACGCTACCCCAAGAGAACTTAAAAATAAGGCCTCATACGGACCAATCGGATCACTGTGGGTCCTACGGACCAATCGGACCACTGTGGGTCCATCTCGACCTCAAAACGGTCATTCCAATGCCCTTTTTCTACTGCGCATGCGCAGATAGCCGCTATTCCCACCCTACACAAATCCAGTTGGACGCTCCCCCACGAGAGCTTCACACTGATATCTCCCATGACCCATTCGGACCATTACGGGTTCACCTTGACCCAAAACGGCCACCTTCATCTACCTGCCTAATGCGCATGCGCACAGTCACCTTTTCAAAAAATTTCAACGCATGGCCTCGAGACCCTCCCATCGTGTTCACCATGGCGAGACGAAGAAAACAAGATGCAACACCCCATAGTAAAATCCGCAAGAAAAAAATGACCACCCCTATCCCATACACGCATTCCCCGTATAGATGAACATGTAAATGTTCGAATCAGGGGAGATCACCCGGAATTTGGCCCACAGAGGTTTCGCCTGTACAGAGTTGTCGTCCTTGCGTCCAGAGTTTATAGATGGCACTACGATCTCAATTCTCATATCATCCGGGAATTTGTCCCTGGACTCCATTTTTCAGCTACCAATACAACACAAACGGACCTGCACGGATGTTTTTTATACGCCCGCCAAAAGGCGGCCGTATTATTTGATGGCGGTTTCTGTCCGTGTGTCCGTCTGTCCGTCCGCAGGTTAAAAATCATGATGTTTTGAGCTCATTGAGAAGTTACAGGTAGCCGTTTTGTCATGTACCAAACTTTAGATCCAGGTCAATAGTCAAGATCACTGTGACCCCAGAATCAAGGTCAAATTTCAGTGTGACGTAAAAATCAGGAAATCAATCAAAATTACTATTTTTTATGAGTGGATTCAATAGGGGGAAATGAAGAATCGCATACCAAAAAAAATAGGTCAAGGTCAAAGGTCACTGTGACCCCAAAATCGGGAAATTTTTACAAATAACATTAGGGGGACACGATGTGTCACATACCAAAATGTAGGTCACGGTCAAAGTCACAGGTCAATCGTGAAATTGTTAAAAATCATGATTTTTTGTGTCCATTGAGAAATTACGGGGAGACGGTTTATCATGTACCAAAATTTAGGTCACGGTCAATAGTCAAGGTCACTGTGACTTCAGAATCAAGAAATCTTTGAAAAGTATTTTTTGTTTGTGTCAGTGGATACATTAGGGAGACATGATGTGTCATGTACCAAAATGTAGGTCAAGGCCGAACATCAAAGCCACTGTGACCCCCAAAATCATGAGATTTATAAAAATCATGATTTTTTTCTGTGTCCATTGATACATTGAGGGAAGACGATGTGTCGTGTACCAAAATTTAGGTCACGGTCAAAGGTCAATGTCACTGTGACCCCAAAATCAGGAATTCACTACAAGTCACATTTTCATATGCCTGTCGAAGACGAAGCCATGTAATGCGATGTTGCGTTCTATCCATTCATCCATTAACATTTGTTGTCCATGCGATAACCCTAGTTTCAAGGCATGGATTGGTACTAAACTTTGAGTATACCTTACTCGCAGGGCAAAGAGGAGCCATACATCAATCTATCAAAGGTCAAGGTCACAGTCCCCCAAAACTGAATCAAGTATAAGATGTGATATATGTTACATTCTCAGAAGCACAAAATTGTAAACCTTTCTCTGGATTGCTAGCTACCAATTGGAATCAAGGCTATTAAACAAACTTGAAATTTGGACCAATATAATTCCAGATATACGGGCGTATATTGAAGCCCCTTGGGCTCTTGTTTAACCTGGTACGGCGCATCACGTTGGGCACACCGGTTCTCGTCAGATCACCGAAGTTAAGCAGCGTTGAGCTCGGTCAATACTTGGATGGGTGACCGGGTGCTGTACTGACTGGACTGATCAGTGTCCAGAATAATAGGAACTGTGGACACTCTCGTGTTCTGGCACATGTAGGCACCGTCGTGATATGACTGAAACAATGTTGAAAACGACGTTAAATCCTACTCACTCACTCACTCACCCTTGTTTAACCTTTTGCGAGCGATTGTACCATGCAAAATTATATAGACGAACGGGCGGGTGTATGTATCTAACGCATTCATACCACGGAAGACAACATGTTGAGATTGCTCTGTCGGTCATCTTGGACTAATGTAAGACGAACGTTGTGCGGCCGCCATTTTTGCTTGTTTACAATTTGCGGAGACATACTGGACACAACACGCTCGACCCTGTGGTCGCTCTGATCATAGACTCGTAATAATAACACCTATAGATTATCTTTATTACTATAAGTCTTACTTCCCATGTATTCGTGTATTTTTGTGCCAATATGGTTTTGGGGATTTCCCGTCTCTCGCTGTATGACTATGTGGAGAAACTGAGGGTGCCCCACTTGCCATTTATGCTAGTCATATAGCTGGCGCTATTGTCGGGGACCATGAATGGTTCCGGAAGTTTAACATCGGAAGTCACTGGGAACTTATGTATGGCCTTATTGCTGGGCCGTCACGTGACCGGAAGTAACCTTTGACCCGGATGTCACGTGACCGGATTAGACGTCATAATGACGTCAATTTGATAAGTAGTAAAAGGGGAAATTGGCCTCCATTTAAGGGCAGAATCGCAAATTGGTGTAAAGGCAGCTACGGCTCCATGGGGTCTAACGTAGGGGCAGATAACTCTTGCTGGGCCGTAGTAAAAGGGGAAATTGGCCTCTACTGAAGGGCTGATAACTCTGTCTGAACAATTTCTGAATATCTCCCCTGATTCGTACCGGAAAGTTACCTTTGACCCCTGGGCACAATTTCCGCTTTATATACTACTGACGTAAGTTATATATCAACTTGTTTAATTGAAAACAGCGATCCGCATGACATCAGGCTAGTTGTTTTAGACGATGATTATATAGATTTATATATTAAGTTTTGCTGGACACCCTTCCCCCACCTATGAGAGAGAGGAGGATAGACTGTACCGCGAGGAATCTTCTATTTTATTTTGCAGTTTCGCAGAGGGACTATTTTAGACGATTTGACGGGAAAATAAGAATTAGCGCTTGCTGAAATTGAAGCTAGGAGATAACGAATGATTACATTTGTTCGAACACGCAAGGTCATATTCTGTGATCCCATCTAGAAAATGGTCGAATTTTACGGTCGGATACGGCGCGGAAATATTTACATGCAAAGCAGGGGTAAGAGAAAACAGGGATTTTACCATCATTAGTATGAAAGACCAAATCCGCTATAATATGTGGCGCACGGTTAAGGGGGGCCGGGTTAAATTGCTTATCAAGGGAGTTTCATGAAACGACATCGTTGGAGCCGGGCATTCGCCATTGAGTAGTACGGGGTGATACACGCATGCGTGCGGATTAATATAGAAAGGGCAAATCGGGTCGTACAAGGTGTGGTGAGTTGAGACAGGAAAATTTATATCAAAGTATACGACCCGTACAGATTGAACGAAATGGGAGAGAAACGATCAGAAGTCTCGAATAATATCACGAGATATACGAACACGAATTATTACCCGCCGACAACGCCCGTCTTAAACGAGGCAACACCTTAACGCCTGTCTTAACGCATCACCTCCCTATATTAACGCCCTTTGACGTCAGGGAGAGAGAATCCAACCAGGGTTTCGTTTTCATAAATTTTATTGTTCCCCATGTTACATCATACCCAAGATCTGGAAGTCACATTGGGCATGTTTACAAGTCATAAAACTACAACGACATTAGTCTTAATCGTACTCTCTTTATTGTCCGATGAACAGCCATCCTCATCGAACATCTTCGGCTGTTTCCGCTGTTTTCGTCCATTGTCGTCATGGCTTTTTTCTCTCATCATTATCCAATAAGAATACACTCTCGTCATGCAAAAATAGGTCAAGGTCAAAGGTCACTGTGACCCCAAAATCGGGAAATTTTTACAAATAACATTTGTTTTGTGTCAGTAGATACATTAGGGGGACACGATGTGTCACATACCAAAATGTAGGTCACGGTCAAAGTCACAGGTCAATCGTGAAATTGTTAAAAATCATGATTTTTTGTGTCCATTGAGAAATTACGGGGAGACGGTTTATCATGTACCAAAATTTAGGTCACGGTCAATAGTCAAGGTCACTGTGACTTCAGAATCAAGAAATCTTTGAAAAGTATTTTTTGTTTGTGTCAGTGGATACATTAGGGAGACATGATGTGTCATGTACCAAAATGTAGGTCAAGGCCGAACATCAAAGCCACTGTGACCCCCAAAATCATGAGATTTATAAAAATCATGATTTTTTTCTGTGTCCATTGATACATTGAGGGAAGACGATGTGTCGTGTACCAAAATTTAGGTCACGGTCAAAGGTCAATGTCACTGTGACCCCAAAATCAGGAATTCACTACAAGTCACATTTTCATATGCCTGTCGAAGACGAAGCCATGTAATGCGATGTTGCGTTCTATCCATTCATCCATTAACATTTGTTGTCCATGCGATAACCCTAGTTTCAAGGCATGGATTGGTACTAAACTTTGAGTATACCTTACTCGCAGGGCAAAGAGGAGCCATACATCAATCTATCAAAGGTCAAGGTCACAGTCCCCCAAAACTGAATCAAGTATAAGATGTGATATATGTTACATTCTCAGAAGCACAAAATTGTAAACCTTTCTCTGGATTGCTAGCTACCAATTGGAATCAAGGCTATTAAACAAACTTGAAATTTGGACCAATATAATTCCAGATATACGGGCGTATATTGAAGCCCCTTGGGCTCTTGTTTAACCTGGTACGGCGCATCACGTTGGGCACACCGGTTCTCGTCAGATCACCGAAGTTAAGCAGCGTTGAGCTCGGTCAATACTTGGATGGGTGACCGGGTGCTGTACTGACTGGACTGATCAGTGTCCAGAATAATAGGAACTGTGGACACTCTCGTGTTCTGGCACATGTAGGCACCGTCGTGATATGACTGAAACAATGTTGAAAACGACGTTAAATCCTACTCACTCACTCACTCACCCTTGTTTAACCTTTTGCGAGCGATTGTACCATGCAAAATTATATAGACGAACGGGCGGGTGTATGTATCTAACGCATTCATACCACGGAAGACAACATGTTGAGATTGCTCTGTCGGTCATCTTGGACTAATGTAAGACGAACGTTGTGCGGCCGCCATTTTTGCTTGTTTACAATTTGCGGAGACATACTGGACACAACACGCTCGACCCTGTGGTCGCACTGATCATAGACTCGTAATAATAACACCTATAGATTATCTTTATTACTATAAGTCTTACTTCCCATGTATTCGTGTATTTTTGTGCCAATATGGTTTTGGGGATTTCCCGTCTCTCGCTGTATGACTATGTGGAGAAACTGAGGGTGCCCCACTTGCCATTTATGCTAGTCATATAGCTGGCGCTATTGTCGGGGACCATGAATGGTTCCGGAAGTTTAACATCGGAAGTCACTGGGAACTTATGTATGGCCTTATTGCTGGGCCGTCACGTGACCGGAAGTAACCTTTGACCCGGATGTCACGTGACCGGATTAGACGTCATAATGACGTCAATTTGATAAGTAGTAAAAGGGGAAATTGGCCTCCATTTAAGGGCAGAATCGCAAATTGGTGTAAAGGCAGCTACAGCTCCATGGGGTCTAACGTAGGGGCAGATAACTCTTGCTGGGCCGTAGTAAAAAGGGGAAATTGGCCTCTACTGAAGGGCTGATAACTCTGTCTGAACAATTTCTGAATATCTCCCCTGATTCGTACCGGAAAGTTACCTTTGACCCCTGGGCACAATTTCCGCTTTATATACTACTGACGTAAGTTATATATCAACTTGTTTAATTGAAAACAGCGATCCGCATGACATCAGGCTAGTTGTTTTAGACGATGATTATATAGATTTATATATTAAGTTTTGCTGGACACCCTTCCCCCACCTATGAGAGAGAGGAGGATAGACTGTACCGCGAGGAATCTTCTATTTTATTTTGCAGTTTCGCAGAGGGACTATTTTAGACGATTTGACGGGAAAATAAGAATTAGCGCTTGCTGAAATTGAAGCTAGGAGATAACGAATGATTACATTTGTTCGAACACGCAAGGTCATATTCTGTGATCCCATCTAGAAAATGGTCGAATTTTACGGTCGGATACGGCGCGGAAATATTTACATGCAAAGCAGGGGTAAGAGAAAACAGGGATTTTACCATCATTAGTATGAAAAGACCAAATCCGCTATAATATGTGGCGCACGGTTAAGGGGGGCCGGGTTAAATTGCTTATCAAGGGAGTTTCATGAAACGACATCGTTGGAGCCGGGCATTCGCCATTGAGTAGTACGGGGTGATACACGCATGCGTGCGGATTAATATAGAAAGGGCAAATCGGGTCGTACAAGGTGTGGTGAGTTGAGACAGGAAAATTTATATCAAAGTATACGACCCGTACAGATTGAACGAAATGGGAGAGAAACGATCAGAAGTCTCGAATAATATCACGAGATATACGAACACGAATTATTACCCGCCGACAACGCCCGTCTTAAACAAGGCAACACCTTAACGCCTGTCTTAACGCATCACCTCCCTATATTAACGCCCTTTGACGTCAGGGAGAGAGAATCCAACCAGGGTTTCGTTTTCATAAATTTTATTGTTCCCCATGTTACATCATACCCAAGATCTGGAAGTCACATTGGGCATGTTTACAAGTCATAAAACTACAACGACATTAGTCTTAATCGTACTCTCTTTATTGTCCGATGAACAGCCATCCTCATCGAACATCTTCGGCTGTTTCCGCTGTTTTCGTCCATTGTCGTCATGGCTTTTTTCTCTCATCATTATCCAATAAGAATACACTCTCGTCATGCATCAGAGTCGCTTTATTCCAGTTCGGTATGCTGTTACAGCAGCATGTCCCGGGACCGCTGTTTTCGCATCTCTTTATCGCAGTTTGCAGGGCCTCTGTGGGGGTAGTCCCATATTTTCTTCCAGGGAACGCTTGGTCTTCATGATGGAACTGTGCGCCATGGCAGATTTTATGATTCTGGGTTGTACGCATTCTTTAAGGTCTGTTCATCCTGTCCTCCTGCCTGAACAGCAGAGGCGTGGGTATAGATAGCCGAATTCACAATGCGATCCCAAAACGACGGTTCCCTACCGTCCATGTCTGGATGGCTCGAGCTTTCGCTTTCTGGAACGAGTTTATGCTGTCTGCACCAGAGAACTCACTCTCAACCTCTAGCACTGCCATTGCCAGAGGAAGAGTTTTCAGTATCTGTATCAATGGGCGTCTATATTAGAGACAATATCGGCGCCTTCGACTTTGGATTCTTGAGCCTCGCTGTCTTGATACCCGTGTATATTCTTCTTGTGTCGCATTATATCGTAGTGTCTGGTGAATGCGCGTTCCCACTCAGAACATGTCTAACCCATGTTGACGTCACAACGTCGACTGTGCATGTCTTTGGGACACGTTTGCTTTCATGGACGTAACACAGTTACGCCCGCCATCGCGTAGCTTAAAGCTTCAACGCCCCCTTGTGTAATAGCTCAGTAAGTTATTATAGGTCTAGATATCCCATGGAATTGACAATAATTCTTCGAAATTCAGTGACGCCGATTAACTTGCGTTTAACATGCAGTAGCCAAAAATATTACGAAAGATCGCATACATCCTCATGATTATACAATGCGGGTGTGCTTATTGTCCCCCGCTACTTAGTAGGGGACTTAGAAACACTGGTGTCCGTAATTCCGTAAGACTTTCTTGTCCGGACAATAACTCGTGAACGAATTAACCGATCAACTTCAAACTTGGGGTGTGCCTTGACATTGGCGAGAGAACGGTTGGGATTGTTTTCCAGCAATGTGCGTAATCTAATATGGCCGTCGTCAGCCATATTGGATTATAAGCAGTTGGATCTTGTCCGGAAAATAACTCGCGAACGATTCAGACGATCTACTTCATACCTGGGGAGTGCCTTGACATTGTTGAGAGGAGGATTGGGGTTGTTTTTCAAGGGCGTGCTTAATCCAATATGGCCATCATCGGCCATACTGGATTTCATTGGATTTTAAGCAGTTTGATCTTGTCCGGACAATAATTGGAGTACGATTCAACTGATCGACTTCAAACTTGCGGAGTGCCTTGACATTGGTGAGAGGACGGTTGGGATTGTTTTTCAGCAATGTGCGTAATCTAATATGGCCGACGTCAGCGATATTGGATTATAAGCAGTTGGATCTTAGATTTTCTTGTCCGGACAATAACTCGTGAACGATTTAACCGATCAACTTCAAACTTGAGGTGTGCCTTGACATTGGTGAGAGGACGGTTGGGATTGTTTTTCAGCAATGTGCGTAATCTAATATGGCCGCCGTCAGCCATATTGGATTATAAGCAGTTGGATCTTGTCTGGACAATAACTCGAGAACGATTCAACCGATCTACTTCATACCTGGGGAGTGCCTTGACATTGTTGAGAGGAGGATTAGGATTGTTTTTCAAGGACGTGCTTAATCCAATATGGCCACCATGAGCCAAACTGGATTTCATTGGATTTTAAGCAGTTTGATCTTGTCCAATAACTTGTGAACGATTTAACCGATCAACTTCAAACTTGGGGTGTGCCTTGACATTGATGAGAGGACGGTTGGGATTGTTTTCCAGCAACGTACGTAATCTAATATGACAGCCGTCAGCCATATTGGATTATAAGCATCTTGTCCGGGCAATAACTCGAGAACGATTCAGACATCTACTTCATACCTAGGGAGTGCCTTGACATTGTTGAGAGGAGGATTGGGATTGTTTTTCAAGGACGTGCTTAATCCAATATAGCCACCATCGGCCATACTGGATTTCATTGGTTTTTAAGCAGTTTGATTTTGTCCGGACAATAACTGGAGTACGATTCAACTGATCTTCTTCAAACTTGGGGAGTGCGTTGACATCGGTGAGAGGATGGTTGGGATTATTTTTCAGCAATGTGCATAATCCAATGTGGCCGCCGTCAGCCACATTGGATTATAGGCAGTTGGATCTTAGATTGTCTTGTCCGGACAATAACTCGTGAACGATTTAACCGATCAACTTCAAACTTGGGGTGTGCCTTCACATTGGTGAGAGGACGGTTGGGATTGTTTCCCAGCAATATGCGTAATCTAATATGGCCGCCGTCAGCCATATTGGATTATAAGCAGTTGGATCTTGTCCGAACAATAACTCGAGAACGATTCAACCGATCTACTTCATACGTGGGGAATACCTTGACATTGTTGAGAGGAGGATTTACTTATAGTGTATAACTTGACTGTCAACACCTTAAACATATTTAAATGCAACCGCTACCTCACCGCTGTGGGTGCATCGCTTATCAGCGATATCTCCATTTTCAAATCATACTCTTCATCAATGATATGAGATATCATCGACAAAAAGAAAATCGACCATAGAGGTCCAGTTATACCATAACTGGTGCTGCTAGCGGGGGACCTCTATGGTCGATGTTTCGATTTGCAATTCACACCCAAATATGGAGGCATAATGTACAGAGAAAGACAGACGAGAGTAGATAAGACAATAACAAAACACATTGTACATGTATATTCCCTTACTTATATCATGTGTCAATAGCTAGGTTTCATCCTAAAACGGCCATCAATACAGCGAGCCTATAGCGACTTGACGAGTTCACAAATCTGATAGTGTAAATCATTCCCTCCCTTCCACCCATGTTGGATTCTCTCTCCCTCCATCCCCTGTTGGATACTCTCTCTTTCTCTCTCTGTCTCTCCCTCTCTCACGTCAAAGGGCGTTAATGGGTTGAGACGGACGTTATGGCGTTACCTCGGATAAGACGGCGTTGTCGGCGGGTAATAATTCGTGTTCGTATATCTCGCGACATTATTCGAGCCTTCTGAATATTTCTCTCTATCTCCTCTCGCAAAAAAACATTTCGTTACATCTGTACGGGCCGTATAAGTTGATATAAAGTTTCCTACCCCTCCGCACCACACGACCCGATTTATCCTTTCTATACTACTGCGTGCGCAAGCGCGTATCACTTCATAATACTCCTTAGCGAATGTCCGGTTCCAACGATGCCGTTTCGAGAACTACCGGAAAGGCGCTTTAACACATGTAATCATTCGTTACCTTCTAGCTTCAATTTCAGCAAGCGCTCTAGTAATTCCCATTGTCTCATCAAATCGTCTACAAATAGTCCGTCAGCGAAACTGCAAAATAAAATAGAAGATTCAGTGGAGGACAATCGGTAGGCTAGGAGAGCAGTCATCTTTCCCCTCACGGGGGTCTAGCAAAACTTGATTTATAATTCTGTATAATCATTATCTAAAACAAATACTCACGCACATGGTAGCCTAATGTTATACGGATCAGTTTCATGTACACAAGTTAATAACTAACTTACGTCTCAATATAAAATTACGACTGATACAAGTCTATATAGTCCCATGATGAATATATGTTCACAAGCTTTCAAAGACCAAAGTGTCTTCATCGTCGTGTAGTGGCAAAGCCGTTTAATTACATAGAGAAAAATCTGATATACAAAATACAGTCTGGTCTGCTGAGAGAAGTTGACCTAATCTGCATTTATCGCCAATTTGTGAATATATGCCAATCGGCTAAAGAAAACGAGTTACATAGTATTCAAGTACAGCAAACACAGGTCAAGTTTGAAAATAACCATAGGAAGAGGGGAATATACATAGAAAAGTCGAAGCATTATAGTCTCGGCTCGCGTTCAGAAACATACAGCTATTCTTCAACTTTAACTATGTATTCCGTTCTACCAGAATCCAATAGTGTAGGCACATTTAGCTGGACTTTGTCTATTTATTTCACATGACAAATATCACATTCGACTTGGTACACAACAGTAGTATATAAACAGCATCTGGGCGCGTATTGACCTCAAAAATTTGCATATGACCTCTGTGACGTCACTTCCGGTTCCGGTCACGTGACCGGACGTGACCTTTGAAATTGCCACTCCGGGGTCAAAGGTCACTTCCTGTTACGTGTCCGGAATCGGAAGTGACGTCACAGAGGTCATATGCAAATTGCTGAGGTCAGTACGCGCCCAGATAATATTTATCTAGCCAAATGCCCCTCCAATGCATGGGTTAATATCCTTACCGTATTAATAATGGTGCGCGGGGGTCAAAGGTCACTTCGGGTCAACTTTACAATAATTAACATCAGCCCCACACAATGGGCTAATGGTAATAAAACAACAATACCAGCCGATGAGATCAAATATTTTTTTTTTCTTGACCGGAACCGGAAGTGACGTCAAAAAACTGGTGGTGCCCTCTAGTGTCAGTATGACAGAATTTAGCCTTATGCAATACCGGATATTAATAATGGTGCACAGGGGTCACTTTCGGGTCACCGTCTGACAACTTGGAGTTATCTCCCCCTAGTTCCAGTTTTCGCCACCAGGGCCCTAGCCATAAATACGAGGGTCAGTCACAGTGTGCGTCATTCACTGTTCGTTATTTGGTCAACCATGTCACCAACGGACCTACCCATAAATACGAGGGTCAGTCAGAGTGTGCGTCATTCACCCTTCGGTATTTCGTCAATCATGTCACCAGTAGGAGTAGTAGCGAAAGTGGGCATTTTGGGGAAGTGAAGGAAGGTATTTGATGTAGAGATGGACCATCCTTGGCCCGAATGCGTTGTGTGGGGTGTCATCTTGTAGCCCTCGTGGTGTAGACTACGACTTGAGGGATGTCCACGTCATCTGTGACGTCAGCAGTAGGAGTAATAGCCAAAGTAGGCATTTTGGGGGTATGAAGGAAGGTGTTTGGGGTAGAGAGGGACCATCCTTGGTCCGAATGCGTCGTGTGGGGTGTCAAAATGAAGCTCGCGATGTGTTGACCCTGATTTGAGGTATATCCACGTCATCTGTGACCCTCGTCATCTCTACCCCAAACACATACCACACACCCCCAAAATGCCCTCTTTACTTACTACACCCAAGTGCGCATGCGCAGATTGACGCGACTTACAACAAAAAAATACACCATTCTGACTCTACCCCACGAGAGCTTCACACTGATACCCCTCACCTTCCGTTTGGATCACGGATGGTCCATCTCTACCCCAAAAGAACCCCCCAAATGCTTACTCTCTATACTACGGTCAGACTGCGCATGCGCAGAATAATGAGGAAACCTAAGAGGGAAATGTAATTAGATATTACGGGCCCCGAGGGGGAGCAGTACATTTCTGGTGCGGTTTCAAGACATCACAACTAGACCCCAAGGGGAACCTGTGTACCAAATTTGAGAAAGATCCGCGAAGTAGTTCCTGAGAAATCGCGATAACAAGGTTTCATGAGGAAATCCAAGATGGCCGCCTTGTGGCCATATTGGATTTTCGATTCGGACCAGAAAAGGTATCTTGCACAACTAGACCCGAAGGGGAACCTGTGTACCAAATTTGAAAAAGATCCATGCAGTACTTCCTGAGAAATGACGATAAAGTTTCATGGGGAAATCCAAGATGGCTGCCTGGTGGCTATATTGGATTTTCGAATCGGACCAGAAAAGGTATCTTGCACAACTAGACCCCAAGGGGAACCTGTGTACCAAATTTGAGAAAGATCCATGCAGTAGTTCCTGAGGAATCGTGATAACAAGGTTTCATGGGGAAATCCAAGATGGCTGCCTGGTGGCCATATTGGGTTTTCGAATCCGACCAGAAAAGGTATCTTGCACAACTAGACCCCAAGGGGAACCTGTGTACCTAATTTGAGAACGATCCATGCAGTAGTTCCTGAGAAATCGTGATAACAAGGTTTCATGAGGAAATTCAAGATGGCTGCCTGGTGGCCATATTGGATTTTCGGATCGGACCAGAAAAGGTATCTTGCACAACTAGACCCCAAGGGGAACCTGTGTACCAAATTTGAGAAAGATCCATGTAGTAGTTCCTGAGAAATCGCGATAACAAGGTTTCATGGAGAAATCCAAGATGGCTGCCTGGTGGCCATATTGGATTTTCGAATCGGGCCAGAAAAGGTATCTTGCACAACTAGACCCCAAGGGGAACCTGTGTACCAAATTTGAGAAAGATCCATGCAGTAGTTCCAGAGAAATTGCGATAACAAGAATTGTTTACGGACGGACTGACGGACGGACGGACGAACGAAAAGTGATTTGAACAGCCCACCATCTGTTCATGGTGGACTAAAAAACCATACACATTACTAATTTAACGGGAAGAAGGGGTCCTTTATGAACTTCATACCTGTGTACTAACTCAAGAACAAAGGTTTACTTCATCACTTTTTCTTCCTTCATGAAAAATTCTCTCGCCTGAAAGAAATCCATTTGCAGGAAAACTACTATTTTCTTGTGTTTGACTATTGTCAATTTCAGTGTGGGATATGTGAGCACTCGGCTCTTGTTTCAAGGTCAACTAGTTACCAAGAGTTAAGCCCATTTTAGTTGATCATTCACCATACGATGTGATATATGTTACATTCTCAGAAGCACAAATTCGTAGACCTTACTTTGGATTGCTAGCTACCAATTGGAATCAAGGCTATTAAACAACCTTGAAATTTGGACCAATGTAATTCCAGATATACGGGCGTATATATTGTTAGTTTGTCGTTCAAAATAAGGTGCCATAAATGTTGCGTTCTCGAAAGCAGAAATCCTTAGACCTTTCTCTGGATTGCTAGCTACCAATTGGAACCAAGGCAATTAAACAACCTTGAAATTTGAACCAATGTAATTCCAGACCTGGGTATGGGCACATGCGTGTCTGGTTAAAAAAAAATCACAAAATGGTGCAGAAAAATTGTAGAGCTCTAGCTCTGGTTAATTTTTTGTTGAGCTGTTGTTCCTCAAGGTGACAGGTACTGCATGTTCCCTGCTGGACAAAGCATCATACCCAAGAAAATGGATCCTTTCCCACCCCCAGAGAGAACTAACCCCTTCCCATTATATTTAGACCTGTATCTCTATAAAAATGAAGCGGGCCTTCTCTCTCGTCGACTTTATGACAAAAGAGATGATTACAATTTCGACATCGTAAACTATCCCTTACTGGACAGTAATATTCCAGTGGGACCTGCTTATGGCGTATACATATCTCGCCTAGTAGCATTTGCTAGATCCTGTGTTAAATGTGACGAGTTTAATCAACGTCAAAAAACATTGTTACAGAAACTATAGGGCTATACCACCAAGCGCTACAGGGCTATAGCACGAAGCGCCTCCACTCAAAGTTTCTCAAATTTGGCGATACATATCGCATGCTGATAGCAAAATACGAGCGTAGCGTGCAAGATCTTATGGCGTCACGTTTCGTAACTTGTGTCTAACTCCGCTTTACCCGGGGCTAGGGGCCGAATGAACCCATGTACTTCAAGATCCTCATGCTGCTCATATGAACAGCCACAGTGAAAGCGTGACTGAGATACATCATTCTCTAAATGAAGACTACAATGAATATCATATGGATTAAGAATACTGATCAGCGATACGAATGTGATATTTTTGGAACATCATGATGTCTTGCCGGTGTGGAGGCTAAGAATGTCCTATGACTACGAGTGTCCGATCCCTATCTAACCCAGCTAGGACATGTTTCCCCTCATTGGGGACAAGTGTCCGTCCTTTGTTGCCCTAGAAAAGGATATGAAAAGGGACACTAATCACCAGGACATTCTTAACCATCACACCGGCATCATTTATACTGTTGACCGCTTCTCTCTCGAAGGAACATAGCCTTTGTTTATGTTTACTATGATTGTCTTTTTGAATTTGGTGCTAATGCTGTTATATGGAATACGGAATAGGTATTTGGATTATGGACGCGGGTATTCTGTAATGGATGATGCGATTGATTCTATAACACTTGTGTCAATAACACCGAGCTAACCGTGCATTTATTACACGTTTTAGCACGGTTATATGCAATCAACACCCAGATTCCATTTCACAAGTCGGACGAAGAAAGGGACGTCTGCTTTCATACAAGTAACAATCGAATATAACAAACAAATAAATTACAAGACCTTTCTGAAGTTTAATTGTTGTTTCCGTTGATTAACAAAGCGACACAAATTCCACACAGACAGTATAACTCTCCATTTGAGAGACCACATAAACTCGTCCACTGACATTGGCACGATGCCAACCGGGACGGGAGCATCAGTGGACGAGTTTTTCAAGAAAGGGAAGAAAGGTTGGCAAAGTTTAGAATATGTTTTAAACCTTTCATTATAATCTTTGTTGATAATCAATTTGGATAGTGCAATAGAATAGAAATAATGTTTTTATTGGCGTGCTCAATAGTTATTTTACGCACGGTTGGTGTGGGAAAGTTTATAAATTTTAGAGCGCGGGCTTTACTCTTGCTCTAAAATATAAAGTTTCCCACACTATCGGTGCTTAAAATAAACATTGAACACGCTTATGAAATCATTATTTCTTAAATAATGAATGACGGACCAGACGCGTTGCCTCGTTTATATCTTCATAGTACATGTTACTTTGGGTTCATCTCAGAGAATGACTGTTTGCTTGTATTTGTTAACAGGGAGGAGGTCTTGAGGGCACAACTGACATTGGCGAAGGAGAGAAACTTGCTAGGATTACCTCCCTTCACACCTGAGAAATCCAATGGATGGCAGGATTACACCAAGAACTTCAGGTCACCTTTTGAAGATATCAATGCCAAAATTCACAAGTACAACATTATTGTGCCATTCTGGAACAAACAGATGGCAGAGTATAACGTCGAGAGAGACATGGGAAAAGTCTTCAAGAACTGGGAAGCATAATTAAAGAGAGAAGATGGAGACTGATCAAACAGTATTTGTATAGTTTTACGTTTCTAGTGTGGGCCCGCATGAAAAAGTGAATTGGGAGTGATATAAAAGCAGTGTTTCAGAACCGATAGGGCATATCGGTCATGTTGTGACGAGAATTTACGGGATTTCCAGTAGTGGAAAAAGGGGAAGTTCTCGGCCATTGTTCTATTTGCTAACATGTGAAGTCCCGTTGAAAAGCGGTATCTCCTCTTACATGAACTGTATTCCAATGATAGTCTATAAAAGGATATGTGATGTTACTCGGAAATAATTTCTTTGTTTTCATTTTCAATTCAATTCAAATTTATTTTCTCCACGTCTGCATGGTGAACTTTCAGATACGAAGCAGAGATGAGATACTGCATAATGATACATTTATGGTTGATGAAACAATGCTGTGTGGCTTTCTCATGTATTCTCTAGGCATTTGTAGGGAGGATTGTCTCTTTCAACAATGTTCAACAAAAATACTACACCTCAATCTAAAACCATTCTTGTTTCTTTGAAGTAATCAAACTTCTTAATGTATTGTGTGGAAATATAGTTTTGGATTTGGACTTCATAAGACCTACGAAGTAGGGTAGGCAGTAGGACTCCGACGCCCACTGAACTCTTGGAAATTCCCCCGCCCCAAGTTGAAATCCTGCCTATATTAAGATGGGTACAGCCCAAGTCAGAATGACCATTGATTTTCATCAAAAATCACTAGAAATTTTCATCAAAAGTATATCAGCTCAGAACTTGCTGGTAACAGTCCCCTAATGCACCTTCATGCAAAAAATCAAGGTTCTAATGTCAACGGTTCTCTTGATTTTGCCGACGATGGACTCACTCACTCACTCACTACCACACAATTGGCAGATGGTAGCCTACTTCGTAGGAATATTTGTTTAAACTTGCGATAAGATAAGGGATTTATATTGCGAAAGCGACTCCTGTCCGTCTAGTTATAAAGTTTGCTTGTTTGTTCGATATCTCCACGTGTCATGGTTTGGTACCAACTTTTTTATATACGTTATGCATGGTTTAAAGAGGAGTCCTATTCAGTTTGACGTCAAAAGGTCTTAGGTCAATGTCACTGTGGTTGAAAAATCAGTAAATCATTGGAAATTGTTATGTTTATTTACAGTTCACAGATGTGGATTGTGATGGCAAAGAAGAACCCTTTTGATTTTTACTCCTCGGCCAATATTGTCTCAGTTGTCCATACGTCTGTTTGTTCACCTTGTTTTTATTAACACATTATCTCTTATCTCTATAGCCAGGCTTTCTAAATTCATACAACACGTGCATCGTGCATGGATCAGCAGCCTAGTGAAGATGACTGGCCTTGACCTATTTTCTCTAGGTCAAATCTTAGTATTGGCGATAACTTTTGAAGAATTACATCTAGGCTCTCCAAATACATACTACGTGTACATACATGTATGCAAATGGTGATTGACTAAGAAGCTCTTCCAATTTGACTGACCTTGACCTATATTATCAAGGTCAAATTCTAGTTATTGCAGTATCCCAAGGGATCATGGCTTGGCCCTTCCAGTTAATCACCAATTGCATGTACTGTAGTCTACATTTGAAATCTGTTCAACTTCATCGACCTTGGCATACTTCATCAAGGTCAAATTCTAGTTAATATGATATGTATTAAAGAGTTACAGATTGGCATGCATGGGCGTATATTGAAGTACATAAAAAAGGCTCTAGTTGTTACTAGAGGAAATCCTGCTGAACATGTGCTGAAATGCATACAGTAATTGATCTGAGAGCACATGGGTTTGGCGAAAAAACAGCTACAGCCCCCCCACTTTTTGAGACTGCAATGTTATAAGTCCTATCTTAGATAGCACCAGTCCAGCATTTAACATGGCCGATATAGAGTTCAGCCGTGCTCCGAGGCGCCTGATCTGCTATATTTAAAGGTAATTTAATGGAAAAGGAAAATATAAGCTTTTAAGAGAACAGTCCAATATTTGAATTGGATAATGTATTTTCTAAATTTTAAGGCAATACGATCTTAAGGGAGTAGAGGACGTTCATTTCTCTGCTTTTATGGGGCTACAACATGGTCATTTGTCGAATTTTTCAAAACAAGCTGAATTTCCTAAGAAAAGTACCCAGACATCTCAAAATGGAATAAAAATCAACAAAAGACACAACACAACCATTTATGCGTTTTACTTGTGGTGTAAAATTCAACGGTTGAAGAGTGCAAATTGCTCCATAGGTTACAGATTATTCCTCCGGATTCACTCTTATTCACTTCCAACAAACAGAAAACGTCTGAATGGCTAATACATGGAACTTCAATAATATTCTCCACATCCACCCCGATTCCCCACCCCCATCCCTTCCTGGAAATAGAACTGAAAAGGCTCAGTTTATCTGTTATACCGCTAATATTTTCTAAGAAAATATGATGTCCCCCTGTTTTCATTACATATTTAACAAGCACTATATGTGTTTAGTATAATATAGCAAAATGGGGAAAAATGACCTTGGGAAGTTTGATTTATTGAGCATCAAAGAAGAAAAAATTCAAATTTCCCTATGTATTCAGTGTTATAGCTTTTAAGTGGTATACATGCATTTGGCTGCCATATTTTTTTAGCAAGTATGGTAACCCCCTATTTTTTCATGGATCATCTTCACCTTACCTGATGAAAAAATCCTGAGATTTAAAAAAACTTTTAACCTCTAGAAATGAACGTCCTCTACTCCCTTAACAAAGGAATGCTGGCAAATTGACATAGCGAAATCAGGTTAGGTTGGCCTCATGGTCACGGGTTCCCGTCTTGAAGAAAAGCCTGGTAACTCCCGATTTTTATTCCATTTTTCGATTCAGCATTGTTCCAGGAAGATATTGAGGCATTGTGGAGAAAAAAAAAAAGACATTTTAACTTCTAAGAAAATATGAGCTTTTTCTATGAAAATAGAGGCATTTTTCATAGAATTCCTATCTAATCTCATACATTAGAGTAAGGTTAAACCATTATAGTACACCATATAATTTCCTCGAGTATGCAAAACTAAGCCCGGTGACCCTTGAATTTTATCCTTTATTTTGAATGTTAAACGTTTGAGCAACCTCTTGAAGAATATAAGAAAAATGACATTTTACATGAATTCCACCGTGACGGAATCACCGTTGGGAAGATTTTTTTTATTCAAAGCCATGTACTCGAAAATTCCGTGGTCATACTCATGTAGTCTTATGTTTAGTTTGCTGTTCAATATGACATCTGTTTACGGATCCATGAAAAATACACAGATGATCTAGCATTTTCAGTAAATCATGAATCGAAATTTTCGTGACGGAATCACATGAAACGGACATGACTATTGACTAGTGTTGCTTGTCTATTTTTTTCGCTGCTCTTTTTCGATCTGATTATTCTTATATGACATCTCTTTCTGACATACAGTACCCAAGGATGATAAGATTTGTTTCCTCGTGAGAAAAACGCTATTGAATCATCACAGGGGTTAAATCTAGTCCGTGACTGAAAATCACCAAAAAAATCGTGATGGAATAGCGAGTGCGCTTTAAATGTTCTTGGTAAAAGGGCTTTATTAATCACACATTTTCTCCAAAATAATATTCCTAGGGTGAATTTATCACTTCTACTTACAAAATTAAAACTGAACTCTTATTGTTACCAAGGTATACAGTTCCCGTCACATGCATATGTTTTCTACAGATGTTTCAAAATAGTATAGTTTTCAGTAAAATGCGACTTGAGAATTTCGGTTCTTTCGGTTCAAAAATTGCAGGAAAAATATTTCGCGATTAAAACACATCTTCTCTGTTATTGACGTGTCCCCGGAGATCATAGGAAGCGAATAGAAAACAAGTGAGAAATGACTACATTCTAGTCAAAACCTGCGGCAGTGGCAATAATACAGTGAAAGTCATATCAGCGGAGGTAGTGGTAATTGTAGAAAAAAAGCGCCATCTGCAAGTGTTTTCATGCCAAGGGAAGTAATTTTCAACTTCTAACCCACAATTGCAGGAATTGACTAACAGATTTGACACAATATATATATATTCGCTTTCCTCGTTTAAAATCCGACGATGTTGACTGGTCCGTGCCGTCTATACTGAATTGACAGACGAAGTCACAATAATCGCTTTGGCAATGTCTTGGTACAAGTATCGTGAATTCCAAGTTTCAAAACATTCCGTTCAGCCGTTGATTTTTGCAAATCAAAAAGGCTTTCAAATATTTGGAAATCCAAACAAATTTCAAGGATTTAGTCATAGCGCGAACATCTACGCTCTTCAGTCTCCCTTCTCGCTTACTTTGCCGAGCAAAATGGAAAATTTATATTTCCGTCAAAGTTAATTTTCAATGAACTTATTATCAGGTCTATCACTTTGATCTGTGAAACTATGGAATGGGGTTGAAGGCTTTATCGAACTGTTCAAGAGGCATAATGACATTTTTCACGATTCAAATTGAGGCCTGTGACAGTCTTGATATTCGATTAGAATAATAAATTAAGTTTCTGCATTTATGTGCGTTATCATCTGCAAACTAAATACGGTACCTTGACACTCTTTTCCATGCAGCAAGCCAATATCAATACATGGTTTGCTCCTTCTATACAAATGATTACCTATTTCATCCTTAGGAGATATCACCTCATCCGACATGTTTGGTCAAGCCTTTTCGAAGGTTGATAATTTTATTAATTTTTTTTTTTTTTAAGTCAAATTCTGCAAATAAGAAACATTTCTTGTCAGTATCTATGGATATCGCCCTATAATCAATTCGCGAATATGTTTGTCATTAAGTCATTCGGGAGGTGATTTAAGTGCGAAATTTCAGGGTTAGTTCACTAAACAAGGTCTGTGTGTATAAGAGAATCATGTCGAATTCTCGTTATTATCTTTTGGTACATCAAATTATTGCATTCGCGAAAATGACTTCCAAGTCAATATGAAAGGTATCAAAATAAATTTAAAAAACTCTCAAGGAAATCAAGGTCCTAGCTTTTGACAACGAGATCAAATAGATCGCTTTTATGGTCAGTATCTGCTAATATATGACGTAATTTCATTCGTAAAACTGATTGACAAAGTAACGTAAATTGTGAAGTGTAGAACCAGTAAGTTCTAGCAGAAATTGGCTCTGACTTGAGAGAATGATGTCAAATGCAACATGTTTCTGCCCGTTGTCTGCTGATACACATAAGTATTGATTTTACGGAAGTGATTAATGCAATTCTAAAGGGATTATGGGTGCGGAAGAGGACGAGAACATCAATACCAGCGAAGCAAGGCCCTGGCTTGCGAGAATGAGGATAGAGGGACTGTGTTCCGAAAGAGGATCATTCGAAATAGCTATGTGCCAAATTTCATGCTTGTAACCGAAAGTACACAATATAACTATGATGTACTGTTCGCGCATAGGGTTGTCGGACTCATTAAGTACTACATAGTCATTTATGTATTATAAAACCGTTTGCGCATAAAGTCAGTTTTGAGTATTATCAATGAGTCGGTATAGCTAAGACATTGACAACGAGGTCAAATAGATCGCTTTTATGGTCAGTATCTGCTAATATATGACGTAATTTCATTCGTAAAACTGATTGACAAAGTAACGTAAATTGTGAAGTGTAGAACCAGTAAGTTCTAGCAGAAATGGGCTCTGACTTGAGAGAATGATGTCAAATGCAACATGTTTCTGCCCGTTGTCTGCTGATACACATAAGTATTGATTTTACGGAAGTGATTAATGCAATTCTAAAGGGATTATGAGTGCGGAAGAGGACGAGAACATCAATACCAGCGAAGCAAGGCCCTGGCTTGCGAGAATGAGGATAGAGGGACTGGTTCCGAAAGAGGATCATTCGAAATAGCTATGTGCCAAATTTCATGCTTGTAACCGAAAGTACACAATATAACTATGATGTACTGTTCGCGCATAGGGTTGTCGGACTCATTAAATAGTACATAGTCATTTATGTATTATAAAACCGTTTGCGCATAAAGTCAGTTTTGAGTATTATCAATGAGTCGGTATAGCTAAGACATTAAGTGCAAGTCCAGGGATTGGAGGGTCATTGTTTCGATTCCCACAGAGGGTTAAGTTATTCTTCCTTTCAAAACATATTTCCATATATGCGAATTGCTTGGGGGTAAAGTTAAACATCTTTATTCGGTGAAAGTTGCTGAGTTGTTCCGCTTACTTCTGAAACGTAATTGTTGCGTTTGTTTTTATGATGCATGATCTATAATTTGATACCAAGTATTATTCAATGTTAATCATAATGATAATGCGTTACTTGTTATGCTTCTTCGCCAATTTGTGTTTTATCTAGATTGGGTAGATAAAATGATTACTAGAGTCTAGAAGTAGTGAACTTATTTTTCTACTTTCTAAGACAGTCGCCTGGGACTGTATGCAAATTAGCTGAACCACCGACAAGGTTGCGGCTCATCTTCTTTGGTATATAAGAAATCCAAGGATCTTAAATTGTGTATACATCTGCATACTGTTCAATGAAAATGGTAATATCTGAAGACAGTGACTGATGTGACGACCGACAGCTTTAAAGCGACTGACGTAAGAGAATTGAAGTCTGAACGGAAATCAACGAAGCAATAATTCATTCCACCGAATATAGTTGCAAATGAATTCAAACGCGCTTGAATGCAGTGTTGTCATGTGAGATTGGAGGTTGAAAAGAAAAGTGTGGCAGAGATCACACTCTCTTAGCGCATGCGCATTTCAAAAAGTCACAAGAAGAACAAGAACAACAACAACGCGAGCCTCCCGTAGACCTGCGTGCCGCAGGTAAAAACAGCATATGGTCTACGAAAGAATGTGGAGTGAATTTTATTTGAAAAAGGGCTGTTTTTAGCGATGTCCGCTTTTCCGTGGAATTCATGTTTATTTTCAGATTGTCTGGAACAGAGCTCAGTTGTTCTGAAAAGTTCTGAGACGTTGTTTCTCTCGTTATGGTTTACCGAGGTCTGCCATATCCATACTGCAGAAAATGTTTATTTCTCTTTTTCTTGAAAACAGATAATTAACAATATTTTCCAGCAAAATAGTATAATCAGTCATTTATTTGAGAACCAGAACAATGACAGACTATTTTACTTATGTGGATCATTCATTCAGTGCCACTACAGGGTGTATGTATAATAGTAGTACCACCACATACGGATCGGCTTGGTATTATGGCCAGTTTTTCGTGTATTTTTGGGGGGCTTTTTCAAACAAATAGATGTTTTTAATTAAAACGCTACTTAAGGAGGCAACTATTCTTTTGAGTTTCACATGTATCTCCACTATTGCAACCAGTCAATCGATAGTCTCTGAAAATGATACTCGGGTATCACAACGAGTTAAAAAATATTTTTTCTGTGAGCCATAAATTACAATATATTAATTTACAAATGGAAGTACAGTGCAATATAATCTAGATTATGCAAAGAAAAGTTCACTTGCGATGGATGGTATCTGTCTCTACCCTCAATCAAGCAACAGCGTTTATCTTCTGAACCATCTTTCTATATATGCCCATGGGCCTAGTTGTTATATATATTCCCCAGATTTGCATTAATATCGCACCACAAGAACCTAAATAATATGTCTGTGAATTTTCAGGTTTCTGTGATTTGTCACTATCAAGATATTTAGATGTTTTTGAGGGTAACACTAATCCTGTTAGAAGAACAACAACAACAACATCCCACAATAAATGACTCTTAATCTTAAAGGGATGCGTCACTCAATTCAAATATATTTTATTGTGAAGGTTGTACTTGAAAATATAAGTGTGCCAAATATTTCTTGCCACTAAAGTTGACGAAATTTGGTGCTCTGAGAACCAAAGAACTTCAGGCTAATGTCTTGTAGAATTCTAAATTACGTCAAAGACCTCTCGTATCGTCAAATGGCAAGAGCAATGAAAAGATGCAATATCGGGGGTTTTCTATGAGCTTACTTTCAACATTGCGCATATTTGAACACATTAGGGAGGTAACTCTTGATGCACTTTCCCTTTTTTTGTGCAAATGCCGTGTTATCTTTCCTGATTCGAACATTTGCATATTAAATCTATACGAGAAAATGCCTGTATGGGGTATGGATGATCCGATGGGGTATCATGTTGAAGCTTATGTGAGGGGGCATCTGATGCGCTGGGTGTGGGGTTGGAATATCGTCATTCTGCGCATGCGCGGTAGACCAAGTGTATGGAATACACGTTTTTGGACCTAGGGAAGCCCCTAATGGTCCTATGCAGTCGAGTGAGGTATCAATGTGAAGCCTATGTGAGGGGGCATCTGACTGGACTAGTGGCTCGGGCGTTGTCACCATTCTGCGCATGTGCAGACAGGGAATTGTGGGAAAAGGGTATGGAAATAGACGTTTTGGGATCTAGGGGAGCCCCTAATGGTCCTATGGAGTAGAGTAGTATGAGGTATCAATATGAAGCCTATGTGAGGGGCATCCTCCTGGACTAGTGACTCGGCCGTTGTCTGCATTTCTGCGCATGCGCAGACAGGGAATTGTGGGAAAAGGGCATGGGAATAGACATTTTGCGGTCGAGGTGGGCCCCTAATCGTCCGATGGGGTCGATTGAGGCATCGTTGTAAAGGATACGTGGGAGGGCATCCGCCTGGACTAGAATGACGCGGAACTGACGTCATTATGCGCATGCGCAGTAGACAAAATGTATGGAAATAGTCGTTTTGGGGTCTAGGTGGACCACCAATGGTCCAATGGAGTTGAGTGAGGTATCAATGTAAAGCAGTCATGAGGCAGCATCCGCCTGGACTAGTGTGTCGTCCTTGTTCGACATTCTGCGCAGCCGCAGACAGGGAATTGTGGGAAAAGGGTATGGAAATAGACGTTTTGGAGTCGAGGTGAGCCCCTAGTGAACCGATGGAGTCTTATGAGGTATCGTTGTGGAGCATTCGTGAAGGAGCATCGGTCTGGACAAGTGTGTCGTTCGTGTTCAACAGTCTGCGCATGCGCAGACAGGGAATTTTGGAAAAAGTGCATTGGAAGGAACGTGTTGGGGTCTAGTTGGCCACTACTGGTCTGATTGAGTCGAATGAGGTATCAATGGGATGCATAAGCGAGGGCGCATCTGCCTGGGTGGATGGGTGTTGGAATATCGTTATTCTGCGCATGCGCCGGCAGGCCGTAGTATGGAAATAGACATTTTGAGGCCGATATGGACCACTATGGGTCCGAATGTGCCTAGGGAAGTTATTTTGTAGCACCCGGGGTGTCGACCACGACTTAAAGGGATGTCCACGTCACCTGTGACGTCACTGGTGACGTCAACAGTGAGAGTAGTAGCGAAAGCTGGAGTTTCGGAGGTGCGCTGGAGTGCATTTGGAGTAGATAACGGCCTATTTTTTCATCCAACTACCTGGTAGAGTTACCTGTGAGTGTGAGTGTATGCGCGCGTGTGAGTGAGTGAGTGAGTGAGTGAGTGAGTGTGAGTGAGTGAGTGTGATTGAGTGAGTGAGTGAGTGAGTGCGCAACGCCCGTGAGGCGTCCCCAACGCCCGTCTTAACGCATGGACACACTAACGACGGTGAGTGAGTGAGGACGTGGGATCCGACTGGACTAATGTATCGTCCGTTTTCATCATTTTGCGCTTGCGCAGTCTGGTCGTCGTATAGAAAGCAGGCATTTGGGGGTTCGTGGAGGTTTGTTGAGTGGTTGACCATCCCGGGTCAAATGGAGCGTGTGGGGTATCAGTGTGAAGCTCTCGTAGGAAAAGTGGAAATTGCCTCTCATTTGTGGGGAGCTCACTTCCGGATGTGTGGGGCGCTGCCCTCAGCCAATCAGAAGCGAGTATTGGACATATCCAAGATGGCGGTGTCTACCTTCTGGTTCAAGATGGCGGCACGTCCGGTGTCGAAAACTGACCATTTTATCGGATTGTGGTCATCTGATGTCGAAAACTGGACCTTGTGTTGGTCCCGCCTAATTTGGTGTAGATATGGACCACTATTGGTCCGAATGCGCCCTGTGGGGTGTCATCTTGTAGTTCTCCGGGTGCAGACCACGATTTGAGGGATGTTCACGTCATCTGTGATGTCATTGTTGAAGTCATCAGTAGGAGTAGTAGCCAAAGTGGGCATTTTGGGGCAGTGAAAGAAGGTATTTGGTGTAGAGATGGACCACCCTTGGTTCGAATCTGTCGTGGGAAGTGTCGTCTTGCAGTTCTCGGGGTGTAGACTCCATTTGAGGGATGGCCACAGCATCTGTGACGTCGTCAGTACGAGTAGTAGAGAAAGAACGTGCTTTATAATTGGCTCAGTGCCAATTTTTTCCCACGATTTTGACTGATGAGGGACACATGTTCATTTCAATATTTACAGACACTACCACCACCACACACCACCAACAACACCACCACCACACACCACCACCAACGCCACCAACACCACCACCACACACCAACACCACCACCAACGCCACCACCGGGCGTTTCAACGCCCGGTGGTGGTGGTAGCCCCCGTGTGCCAGAGCTCTTGGATCGGAGCTCTCGACGCTCAAAGCTTGATGGAGTCTACACCCCGAGAACTGCAAGATGACACTTCCCACGACAGATTCGAACCAAGGGTGGTCCATCTCTACACCAAATACCTTCTTTCACTGCCCCAAAATGCCCACTTTGGCTACTACTCCTACTGATGACTTCATCAATGACATCACAGATGACGTGAACATCCCTCAAATCGTGGTCTGCACCCCGAGAACTACAAGATGACACCTCACAGGGCGCATTCGGACCAATAGTGGTCCATCTCTATACCAAATTAGGCGGAACCCACACAAGGTCCAGTTTTCGACATCAGATGACCACATTCCGACAAAATGGTCAGTTTTCAACACCGGACGTGCCGCCATCTTGAACCAGAAGGTAGACGCCGCCATCTTGGATATGTCCCATAATGCACCGGGTCAAAATACTCGCTTCTGATTGGCTGAGGGTAGCGCCCCACGCATCCGGAAGTGAGCGCCCCACAAATGAGAGACAATTTCCACTTTTCCTACGAGAGCTTCACACTGATACCCCACACGGTCCATTTGACCCGGGATGGTCAACCACTCAACAAACCTCCACGAATCCCCCAAATGCCTGCTTTCTATACGACGACCAGACTGCGCAAGCGCAAAATGATGAAAACGGACGATACATTAGTCCAGTCGGATCCCACGTACTCACTCACTCACCGTCGTTAGTGCGTCCATGCGTTAAGACGGGCGTTGGGGACGCCTCAAGGGCGTTGTGCACGCCTCACTCACGCACTCACTCACTCACTCTCTCACACTCACTCACTCACTCACTCACACGCGCGCATACACTCACACTCACAGGTAACTCTACCAGGTAGTTGGATGAAAAAATAGGCCGTTATCTACTCCAAATGCACTCCAGCGCACCTCCGAAACTCCAGCTTTCGCTACTACTCTCACTGATGACGTCACCAGTGACGTCACAGGTGACGTGAACATCCCTTCAAGTCGTGATCGACACCCCGCGTGCTACAAAATAACACTTCCCTAGATACATTCGGACCCATAGTGGTCCATATCGGCCTCAAAATGTCTATTTCCATACTACGGCCTGCCGGCGCATGCACAGAATAACGATATTCCTACCACCCATCCACCCAGGCGGATGCGCCCTCGCGTATGCATCCCATTGATACCTCATTCGACTCAGACCAGTAGTGGCCACCTAGACCCCAAAACGTTCCTTCCAATGTACTTTTTCCACAATTCCCTGTCTGCTGAACACGAACGACACACTTGTCCAGACCGATGCTCCTTCACGAATGCTTCACAACGATACCTCATAAGACTCCATCGGTTCACTAGGGGCTCACCTCGACTCCAAAACGTCTATTTCCATACCCTTTTCCCACAATTTCCTGTCTGCGCCTGCGCAGAATGTCGAACAAGGACGACACGCTAGTCCAGGCGGATGCTGCCTCATGACTGCTTTATATTGATACCTCACTCAACTCCATTGGACCATTGGTGGTCCACCTAGACCCCAAAACGACTATTTCCATACATTTTGTCTACTGCGCATGCGCAGAATGACGTCAGTTCCGCGCCATTCTAGTCCAGGCGGATCCTTTACAACGATACCTCACTCGACCCCATCGGACGATTAGGGGCCCACCTCGACCGCAAAATGTCTATTCCCATGCCCTTTTCCCACAATTCCCTGTCTGCGCATGCGCAGAATGCAGACAACGGCCGAGTCGCTAGTCCAGGAGGATGCCCCTCACATAGGCTTCATATTGATACCTCATACTACTCCACAGGACCACTAGGGGCTCCCCTAGATCCCAAAACGCCAATTTCCATGCCCTATTCTCACAATTCCCTGTCTGCGCATGCGCAGAATGGTGACAACGCCCGAGCCACTAGTCCAGTCAGATGCCCCCTCACATAGGCTTCACATTGATACCTCACTCGACTGCATAGGACCACTAATGGCTCACGCAGACCCCAAAACGTCTATTTCCATACCCTTTTCTCACAATTCCCTGTCTGCGCATGCGCAGAATGGAGACAACGCCCAAGGCACTAGTCCAGTCAGATACCCCCTCACATAGGCTTCACATTGATACTCCATACGACTCCATCGGACCATTAGTGGCCCCCCTAGACCCCAAAACGTCTATTTCCACACCCTTTTCCCACAATTCCCTGTTTGCGCATGCGCAGAATGGTGACAACGCCCGAGCGACTAGTCCAGTCAGATGCCCCCTCACCTATGCTTCACATTGATACCTCATACGACTCCATCGGCCCATTAGGGGCTTCCCTAGGTCCAAAAACGTGTATTCCATACCCTTGGTCTACCGCGCATGCGCAGAATGACGATATTCCAACCCCATACCCACCCCATGGGACGCCCCCTCACATAGGCTTCATATTGATACCTCACTCAACTCCATCGGACCATTAGTGGCTGCCCTAGACCCCAAAACGTCTATTTCCATAACCTTGGTCCACCGCGCATGTGCAGAATGACACAATTTCAACCCCACACCCAACCCATCAGATGCCCCTTCACGAATGCTTCACTTTGATACCTCACTCGACCCAATCGGACCAGTAGTGGCTCCCCTAGATCCAAAACGTCTATTTCCATACACTTGGTCCACCGCGCATGCGCAGAATGACGCTATTTCAACCCCGCACCTAGCCCATCAGATGGCCCCTCACATAAGCTTCACAATGATACCTCATACGACCCCATCCGATCATCCATACCCCATACAGGCATTTTCTCGTATAGATTTAATATGCAAATGTTCGAATCAGGGAAGATAACCCGGCATTTGCCAAAAACCACAAAAGTGCACCAAGATTTACCTCCCTTTTGCGGGAGCTCTCTTGAGCTGGTGGCGCCCCCTGTCGGATTCTTTAGGGAAGTCACGAGTTATCACTCAAGTTTAAGTGCAATGGGATGAATGGAACCTTTTCGGGTTTTTCTGTACTACTAGCGTGCGATATATCAGTGAACAAATAGGATCTATGATGCTAGGTTTCACAACCCGTGCACAGGGGCCGCTTGAACGTTCTTCCACAAGAATCCGTACCGTATTCAGTTATGCCGACTGTTCAGAAAGTGAAGTGCTTCATCCAAGTTCCGCTATAAAAATATATGTCTCAAATCAGTAGGGCCTATTTGTCCACAAAAATAATTCCAAACTTATTTCCCCTGGCATTACTATCCCCAAAACTCCAGTAAATATCGAATAGTAACGTGTTCTAAGCGGACAAATCTATTGTCTGGCCTGTATGCTCGTTTCTCGGCCAAGTTGTCCATGGTGCTGGCAGGGCATGTTGACAATATCGTCTTATCACTTGGTATGCTCTGTCCAAATGATTCCAAAGACTTTTGCATGAATATACTCTCATCTCACACTTGGGTTTGTCAATTCATTTGAACGCCATTGAGATCCAGTGTTCATATTTGTCTGTAATATCAGCGAACAAATACTGGTCTGTCACAGTCTGTACAGCCAGTGATCACAATGGTCGGTTTATTTGTCCCTCTTGTCGTCAAAGTTTTACTGAAACAGAATAAAAGGAGTCCGTTACAATGTCTGTCAATATCAATGCAGACAAAAAGAATACAAACTGCTAAAGACATAAATATATCCACAGAAAATCATAACCAGCTCCTGGGGATTGGTTGAAGTGTGTGTGGGATGGGAGGGGGGGGATACAGAAGTCTTGTCACTAACTTGTGTATTCTTGTGTATTTCACAAAGTCAAATATGTCAGAAACAATTAGAGCATATATAACACTGACCATTACTTTCATGGATGATTAACTGCCAATCAGTGATCCCCGGAAGTTGACTTCTTTCCTCCATCTTCTATACACATATATGAGTTTACAAAGCTGGTTCCCTGCCGATCATCCATGGGAAACCACTTGTTGTTGTTGGTCACTAGTCGATCGGCTCGTGTGTGTCATCTTCTGTATCCGTCAGAGTGCGAATGACAGAGTTGAGTTGATAGATATCGTCGTTGGTGACAGCTTTCCAAGTTGGCAATTCATCTTCTGAATGAGAGTAACAAAATATTTAAGAAAAGGGTAATTATTAAAAAACTTATTACAAAAATACATCGTGTTAACAAGTCACTGTAAAGTTTCACTTTAAAAGAGATCCAAAACGTTCTTAACTTAAGACAAATTCATTTTATAGCGGAATTTTGAAACCGATAAGCTTCCGAATTTGACAATCATTTATCAGTTAATAAAGAATGCCATTTGTTAAGGTTACTGCATGGTTGTTCATCTCACACAATTTATCTCCCGCATCTAGGCCTTCCAAGTTAGACTGTCAGTGGTTAGCTATGGGCAGCGTTATTGTTGAGTTGGTGGTCACTAGTCGATCGGCTCATTCATGTCATCTGTATCCGTCCGTGTGCGGATGCCAAACGTGAGTTGATAGATATTGTTGTTGGGGACAGCCCCATAAATTGGCAATTCATCTTCCCGCATTAAACAGAATAACTCCAGGGTTGTTCATCTCGCACAATTCATCTCCCGCATCTGGTCCTTCCAAGTTAGACGGTCACTGGTTAGCTGATGGGCATCGTTATTGTTGAGTTGTTGGTCACTAGTCGATCGGCTCATGCATGTCATCTTCCGTATCCGTCCGTGTGCGGATGCCAAAGCTGAGTTGACAGATATTGTCGTTGGTGACAGTCTGACAAGTTGGCATTTCATATCCCCGAATGAAACAGAACCAACATGTAAAAATAAAGAAAGTAAATATTATTAAACTTCTTACTAGAATACATCGTATTGACAACTGGTAAGTTTCATTTTGAAATCTCTTGACTTTAGAACAAACCAAAATTTTTCCGACGTACGGCAAGATATTTTAGAACGGATTTCTAAAACCAGGAAAGATTGGAATATTGATTTGCATAAATAAGCATCAGAATTTGCAACTAGGTTCACGCACCAGTTTGTTGGATGGTTCAGGTCACTGGTTGTTTGGCGTGTTTGTCGGCAATATGGAGTAATGCGTTCAACTTTCACTGCTGACCACAACGCTATAACTCGTGAAGTAAACGAACAGAGAAAATCTATCAGTCCGTAGTTTTCCACGTGGAAATGCTTAACTAGTTTTTTTCTGCGTAAATAGAACCATACAAAAAATATTTTTCATTTGGGACCTCTTCAGAAAGGGATACATTTTCACGGCTTGGCGAGTTTCTTCATAATCTCTTCTAAAACCCATTATATAACGGAGCTCGACTGAAGCACCTCGCCGTCTGAACAGTCGACATAACTGCTTTCGGCTGGATAGGATAAATAAGATACCTAGCCCGGGTTTTTGTAAGATACGATCGGATTTTGCTGTGCTGTGGATTTGTGATGCTACATATTTTCCACAGGGTCGAGCATTGTTTCTCGGATTGAGTCTTGACTTCTAGGATTGAGTCTTGACTCAATGTCCGCGGCTTCTCGTGAAATGACAGCAATGTTTTTCGCTGTCCGGCCGGTCTGGTCATTTTGTTGTTGCAATCTCGAAATTTGCAATACATGTTTGGCCAACCTCTATGTCCATGTCATCATTCACAACTATTCAAGTAGATCACTTGGTGAGTTTATTGTTTTGTTAACACCAATGCTGGATCATTGTTGGGTTTTCATCTTATAACTAAAATGAAAAATCCTAACCTAAACTTAGCTAGGCCCTATCATATATAGGTTTTGAATTCGACTGCCGTCAAAAAAATTCTAAACTAAGCTAATTATCATCCCCTCACCAATCTAAGTGTCGGCTATACCTGTTTCCTATTCCCGTAAACTATTCTAAGATCTATTGCTAAAAGCGATGAAAACCCAACGACCCCTTTGGTGCATTATGACCGAATTTGGGAGACCGTTTTGAATTATCTTCTGAAACATTCCTGTAAAGATATGGTGTTAAATCAGGAGCACAGGAGGTCACAACAACATCAAGAAGATCGAAGGACATGCAGCTCGCACTTGAACGTTCTTCCACAAGAATCCGTACCGTATTCAGTTATGCCGACTGTTCAGAAAGTGAAGTGCTTCATCCAAGTTCCGCTATAAAAATATGTCTCAAATCAGTAGGGCCTATTTGTCCACAAAAATAATTCCAAACTCATTTCCCGTGGCATTACTATCCCCAAAACTCCAGTAAATATCGAATAGTAACGTGTTCTAAGCGGACAAATCTATTGTCTGGCCTGTATGCTCGTTTCTCGGCCAAGTTGTCCATGGTGCTGGCAGGGCATGTTGACAATATCGTCTTATCACTTGGTATGCTCAGTCCAAATGATTCCAAAGAGTGTTGCAGGAATATACTCTCATCTCACACTTGGGTTGTCAATTCATTTGAACGCCATTGAGATCCAGTGTTCATATTTGTCTGTAATATCAGCGAACAAATACTGGTCTGTCACAGTCTGTACAGCCAGTGATCACAATGGTCGGTTTATTTGTCCCTCTTGTCGTCAAAGCTTTACTGAAACAGAATAAAAGGAGTCCGTTACAATGTCTGTCAATGTCAATGCAGTCAAAAAGAATACAAACTGCTAAAGACATTAATATATCCACAGAAAATCATAACCAGCTCCTGGGGATTGGTTCAAGTGTGTGTGGGATGGGAGGGGCGGATACAGAAGTGTTGTCACTAACTCGTGTATTCTTGTGTATTTCACAAAGTCAAATATTTCAGACAATTAGAGCATATATAACACTGACCATTCCTTTCATGGATGATTAACTGCCAATCAGTGATCCCGGAAGTTGACTTCTTTTCTCCATCTTCTATACACATATATGAGTGTACAAAGCTGGTTCCCTGCCGATCATCCATGGGAAACCACTTGTTGTTGTTGGTCACTAGTAGATCGGCTCGTGTGTGTCATCTTCTGTATCCGTCAGAGTGCGAATGACAGAGTTGAGTTGATAGATATCCTCGTTGGTGACAGCTTTCCAAGTTGGCAATTCATCTTCTGAATGAGAGTAACAAAATATGTTTAAAAAAAGGTAATTATTAAAAAACTTATTACAAAAATACATCGTGTTAACAAGTCACTGTAAAGTTTCAATTTAAAAGAGATCCAAAACGTTCTTAACTTAAGACAAATTCATTTTATAGCGGAATTTTGAACCCGATAAGCTTCCGAATTTGACAATCATCTATCAGTTAATAAAGAATGCCATTTGTTAAGGTTACTGCATGGTTGTTCATCTCACACAATTTATCTCCCGCATCTAGTGCTAATACTGTTATATGGAAATGGAATAGGTCTTTGGATTATGGACGCGGATATTCTCTAATGGACGACGGCTGGATTATGAATGACGGACTGGACGCTTGTAATTCCAAGTTAGACTGTCAGTGGTTAGCTATGGGCATCGTTATTGTTGAGTTGGTGGTCACTAGTCGATCGGCTCATTCATGTCATCTGTATCCGTCCGTGTGCGGATGCGAAACGTGAGTTGATAGATATTGTGGTTGGGGACAGCCCCATAAATTGGCAATTCATCTTCCCGCATTAAACAGAATTACTCCAGGGTTGTTCATCTCGCACAATTCATCTCCCGCATCTGGTCCTTCCAAGTTAGACGGTCACTGGTTAGCTGATGGGCATCGTTATTGTTGAGTTGTTGGTCACTAGTCCATCGCCTCATGCATGTCATCTTCTGTATTCCGTCCGTGTGCGGATGCCAAAGCTGAGTTGACAGATATTGTCGTTGGTGACAGCACCTGACAAGTTGGCAATTCATATCCCCGAATGAAACAGAACCAACATGTAAAAATAAAGAAAGTAAATATTATTAAACTTCTTACTAGAATACATCGTATTGACAACTGGTAAGTTTCATTTTGAAATCTCTTGACTTTAGAACAAACCAAAATTTTCCCAACGTACGGCAAGATATTTTAGAACGAATTTCTAAAACCAGGAAAGATTGGAATATTGATTTGCATAAATAAGCATCAGGATTTGCAACTAGGTTTACGCACCAGTTTGTTGGATGGTTCAGGTCACTGGTTGTTTGGCGTGTTTGTCGGCAATATGGAGTAACTGGTTCAACTTCCACTGCTGACCACAACGCTATAACTCGTGAAGTAAACGAACGGAGAAAATTTATCAGTCCGTAGTTTTCCACGTGAAAATGCTTAACTATTTTTTTTCTGCGTAAATAGAACCATACAAAAAATATTTTTCATTTAGGACCTCTTCAGGAAGAGATACATTTTCACGACTTGGCGAGTTTCTTCATAATCTCTTCTAAAACCCATTAAATAACGAGCTCGACTGAAGCCCGTCGCCGTCTGAACAGTCGACATAACTGCTTTCGGCTGGATAGGATAAATAAGATACCTAGCCCAGGTTTTTCTAAGATACGAACGGATTTTGCTGTGCTGTGAATTTTTGATGCTACATATTTTCCACAGGGTCGAGCATTGTTTCTAGGATTGAGTCTTGACTTCTAGGATTAAGTCTTCAATCAATGTCCGCGGCTTCTCGTGAAATGACAGCAATGTTTTTCGCTGTCCGACCGGTCTGGTCATTTTGTTGTTGCAATATCGAAATTTGCAATACATGTTTGGCCAACCTCTATGTCCATGTCATCATTCACAACTATTCAAGTAGATCACTTGGTGAGTTTATTGTTTTGTTAACACGAATGCTGGATCATTGTTGGGTTTTCATCTTATAACTAAAGTGAAAAATCCTAACCTAAACTTAGCTAGGCCCTATCATATATAGGTTTTGAATTCGACTGCCGTCAAAAAAATTCTAAACTAAGCTAATTATCATCCCCTCACCAATCTAAGTGTCGGCTATACCTGTTTCCTATTCCCGTAAACTATTCTAAGATCTATTGCTAAAAGCGATGAAAACCCAACGACCCCTTTGGTGCATTATGGCCGAATTTGGGAGACCGTTTTCAATTATCTTCTGAAACATTCCTGTAAAGATATGGTGTTAAATCAGGAGCACAGGAGGTCACAACAACATCAAGAAGATCGAAGGACATGCAGCTCGCACTATAAAACCAGAAGTTATAATCGCGGGGGCTAGCGTATCTGGTTATGGCCTTTCAGCTTCAATTTATTGTGACACAAATACTGATCTGAACATTGAAAGAGTCTTTCGTAAAGCAAGACGAAAAGACTTCACAATGGGGTCCTTCTCAATATCCGAATTGCCAATAACTGCAGTTCCTGCATCTATTTACTGCTCAAACGTTCGTTAATTTGAACCATGAATGCTTGACCAGTGATATATCAGTGAACAAATAGGATCTATGATGCTAGGTTTCACAACCCGTGCACAGGGGCCGCTTGAACGTTCTTCCACAAGAATCCGTACCGTATTCAGTTATGCCGACTGTTCAGAAAGTGAAGTGCTTCATCCAAGTTCCGCTATAAAAATATGTCTCAAATCAGTAGGGCCTATTTGTCCACAAAAATAATTCCAAACTCATTTTCCGTGGCATTACTATCCCCAAAACTCCAGTAAATATCGAATAGTAACGTGTTCTAAGCGGACAAATCTATTGTCTGGCCTGTATGCTCGTTTCTCGGCCAAGTTGTCCATGGTGCTGGCAGGGCATGTTGACAATATCGTCTTATCACTTGGTATGCTCTGTCCAAATGATTCCAAAGACTTTTGCAGGAATATACTCTCATCTCACACTTGGGTTGTCAATTCATTTGAACGCCATTGAGATCCAGTGTTCATATTTGTCTGTAATATCAGCGAACAAATACTGGTCTGTCACAGTCTGTACAGCCAGTGATCACAATGGTCGGTTTATTTGTCCCTCTTGTCTTCAAAGTTTTACTGAAACAGAATAAAAGGAGTCC